>PVHT021183607.1:9658497-9670788 GCA_004024745.2 Catagonus wagneri
TTGGCCTGGGGCTTCTCAGCGCTGATGGGAGGGACCAGATTTTTCCCAGAAATGGCCACCTCCAGAGAAATGCAGGCTGCTGAATGTCCCCGAGAGCTTCACCTCCAATGCCCTTCCCCCACAACAAGGCACAGTCACCCCTGTTTTCCCAGGAGATCCTCCAGGAATTGCAGTCAGGTTCCACCCAGATTCCTCTGGATACTGCTTTGCCCTGGGACCCAGTGCATGTGAAAGTCTGTGTGTGCCTTTCAAGAGTGGGGTCTCTGTTTCCCCCAGTCCTGTGGAGCTCCTGCACACAAGGCCCGCTGGCCTTCAATGCCAGATGCTCCACAGGCTCTTTCTCCCTGTGCCCGATCCCCAGGCATGGGGTTTTGACGTGAGGCTCAGAACTCTCAGTCCTGTAGCTGAGTCTCTGTGATGCAGTTACTTTCCAGTCTGTGGGGCTTCCCACCCGGGAGGTATGGGGTTGCTTCTATCTTGTAATTGCCCCTCCTACCTCTTGATGTGGTCTCTGCTGTGTCTTCTGGAGCAGAGTATCTTTTTTGGAAGTTTACATTCCATTTGGCTGAAGGTTGCTTGGCATTTGGTTGTATTTTTGCTGTTATTTGGGAGAGAAGTTGAGCTCCAGTCCTTCTATTCCGCCATCTTAATCCAATCTACCTGTCAATTGTTTTTCTGTGGCTTCTTCATTTTGTATCATGGTTCGAAAAGACTTCCTTACTTCAAGGTTATAGAAGTAGTTTCTGTTCTCTTCTAGTCCTTTTATTGCCTTATTTTCTTACGTAAATCTTTGATACATTTAGAATTTATCCTGATGTGGAGTGTGGGTCTAACATTTTTCTCCAGGTGGCTATCCAGTTGTTACAACACAGTGTTTTGAATAATCTTTCTCTGACCAATTTCAGATAATACCCTTTTCATATACTAAATTTCCATATGTATTTGATTTATTTCTTGGCTTCCTGTTCTGTTCCTCTAGGTTTGTTTTGCTTTGTATGTGTCATTTTTCTAATTGGGCTTTGATTTAATTGAACATCAATATGATTTTGTTTGCTTTTGTTCTGTGAATGATATGAATAATAAACATTTTGTGCTTGAAGGCATATTTTAATTCTCAGGGTAGGGGGTGAGTAAAGTCAGAGGACAAAGCTACCCATGCCTGCCTTTGCTTTGCTCAGTGTCTGGTTTTCTTGTTTTCATCCTGCTGGCCAGTGTTTTCTTAGGTGTGTTGGAGAGATGCTTAAAACATTTTATTAGCTATGTAGGCTCCCAGATAATAGCTGTACTATTTGGACATGAACTGGGTTACATAAATAATCAGTGATAAAAAGAGCATATGATCTTGCCCAGCTCTACAACAAAGGAAAGTCTGAAATATGTGAATAATCATGTAGTTCTCTTAGAACAGCTTTTCTCTTAATGTATTTTTTCCAGTTATTTCTTGCCATAACTTGGTAGATAGAGTTATCTGTGCTTGCTGGGCGACGAAACCATGAGGCAAAGAATGGTTAAATGAGCTCAAGTTCACACAGGGAGCTGTGGCGCCTAGATTTGAACTTACTATTTTTTCTTTGTTTTGTTTGTTGTTGAGATAAGTAGAGATTCACAGGAAGCTGCAAAATAGTACAGTGAGGTCCTGTGTACACTTGACCCAGTTTTCCCCAGTGGTTACATAAGATGTAACAGCCACTGGGGAGACCAGATAAAGACACACATTTATTACCTTTTGAAGATTCTATGTTTTTTTTTTTTTTTTTTTTTTTACAAATTGAAGGTTGTGGCAACCCTGTGTTGAGCAAGTCTATCGGTGTCATTTTCCCAATGGTATTTTTTTCACTTGTCTCTGTGTCACATTTTGTTAATTCTCAAAATACTTCAAACTTTTTCATTATTGTTGTATTTGTTGCAGTGCTCTGTGATCAGTGATCTTTGCTGTTACTATGGGAAAAAATTATGACTTGCTGAAGGCTCAGATGATGGTTAGTTCATATTTTTAAGCAATAAAAACTTTTTATATTAAGGGGTACTTTTTAAAAATAATGTTACTGCACATTTAATAGACAACAGTATGGTATAAACATAACTTTTATATGCACTGGGAAGCTAAAAAACTTGTGACTCCTTTTGTTGCAGTATTTGCTTTGTCGTGATAATCTGGAACTGACCCTGCACTGTCTCAGAAGTATGCCTAGAAAGGATTACATCTTATGTAACCATAGTGCAGTATTAAAGACTGTCATTGGTATAATGTGTGTGTATAGTTTCATGTCATTCTCTAAGTGCAGATTTGTGCTTCCACCACTGCAATTAAGGTGCAAAACTGTTCCTTCACCAAAAAGATTTCCCACATGTTATCCTTTCATAGTCACATCCACCCCAACCCTATCCCAGTAACTGCTAATCTGTTCTCTTTCTCTCCCTCTCCTCCTCCTCCTCCTCCTTCTCTCTCTCTCTCTCTCGCTGTCTGTCTGTCTCTGTGTATGTGTGTGTGTGTGTGTGTGTGTGTGTATATATATATATATATATATATATATATATATATTTTTTTTTTTTTTTTTAAGGGCCACATCTGTGACATCTGGAAGTTTCCAGGCTAGTGGTCGAATCAGAGCAATGGTTCCCTGCCTACACCGCAGCAACTCAGGATCCAAGCCACGTCTACGACCTACACCACAGCTCACTGCAACGCTGGATCCTTAACCCACTGAGCAGAGCCAGGGATGGAACCCGCATCCTCGTGGATACTATTCAGGTTCTTAACCTGCTGAGACACGATGGGAACTTCTCTTCTCTATATTTTTAAGTTTATTATTTTGATAATGTTATATAAATGGAAAAATATAGATGTGACCTTCGGGGGGCCTTTTTTCACTCAGCACCTTAACCTTGGGTGCCATCCAAGTTGTTGTATGCAGTTTGCTGGAGACAGCCTGTAATTGGCCCATGGTTGTTATCCATTCTGCCAGTCTCTGTTTAATTGGTGAATTTAGACTGTTTTCATTTTATTGATGTGTTAGAGCTTAGGTGTTCGTTTTTATTTTTCATTTTCTCTTTGTTCTCACTGTTTCTCCATTTTGCCTTGCTGTGGCAAAATTCTAAAATATTTTTTAGGGGAGTTCCCATGTGGCTCAGCAGAAACGAACCCGTGAGGATGTGGGTTCCGTCTCTGGCCTTGCTCAGTGGGTTAATGATCTGGTGTTGCCGTGAGCTGTGGTGTAGGTCGTAGATGTGGCTCAGATCTGGTGTTGCTGTGGTGTAGGCCGACAGCCACAGCTCCAGTGCAATTCCTAGTCTGAGTGCTGCAGGTGCGGTCCTAAAAACTAAATAAACAAAAAAAAAACCCTTTTTTTAGAATTCCATTTAAATTCATCCATGGTGTTTTGAGTGCAAGTCTTTGTATAGCTTTCTGAGTAGTTATAGTTATTACATGTACGGATCTTAGAGCTAGTAGTGTTGGCATTTGCCATTTCGAATAAAGTATAGAAACCTTACATCTCCCATCTTAAATATTACATCCTGCATCTTAAATATATCTACTTACATTAAGAACCACATCAAATGATGTTATAATTTTTTTTTTGCTTCAGCCATTAAATGCAATTTAGAAAACTCAAGAGCTTTTCTCAATGTATTTTTAAGAGAAATGTCTATTGTATTTACCTAGACTTTTACTGTTTTTGTTCTTTCTTCCTTCCTGATGTTCCACATTTCCTTGTTTTATCATTTCCTTTCTGATTCAAGAACTTCTTTTAGGCGTTCTTTGAGGCAGGTTTGCTGGCAACAAATTCTCTTACTTTCCTTTCATCTGAGAATGTCTGATTTTCCCTTCATTCTTGAAGGATATTTTCGTGGATATAGAGTTCTTTTCTCTTAGTACTTGAAAAATATTCCTAGTCTCCTTACGTGTATTGTATATATAATATCCTAGGATTTTAGCGGTGCTTGAAGAATAGGAAGAGGTACATTTATGTTGTCTTGTCCTGGAACTAGAAACCCATGGGATGGTTTTTAATATTTAATACTATTTGTATTCACATTTGGAAAATAGAGACTCCAGGAGTTAGCTAACATATCGTTGATCTTTTTCTAGTATTATAGAATTATCATCAGTGGTACTAAAATCACATGTCCTGAAACCACTAGAAAATAATGTCAAGAACAAAGCTTAAAATATTGGATGCAAAATCTAGATGCATTTCTAGGAAGTGTAAAATAATTCATTTACCAAAAGAAAAAGCTATTACAAATAAAAATGCCAAGTGAATGTATCTAATATTTGTCACTCATTTGATTGCTTTCTGGATGCTTAATGAAACAGCCCTTTGTGAAAGGAAAGGACTGCTTTCCAAAATTACACGTGCAAGGTTTTAGTGAGACACACACTCATTAGTGTTGATTGGAGTTATGTAACTCATATTACCCAGGGTATTTAGCTCGCTTCGTTAGTGTCTAATCTAGTGCCAGATTCCCAAAGGCCCTGAATTTGGCAAGGCCACAGTAAGATGAAATGCATAGCTGTTTCTTAAAAAAAAAAAATGCAGTCCAAGCTGTTCTAAGTTTTAAGCTTGGATTTAATCAAGTCCAGCCAAAATTATTCCACCCAGGAGCTATTATCATATTCCTCCTTTTGAAAGCAGCTAAAACCACGGAATTGTTGGCAGTTGCATCCAGTCCTTTAGAAACGAAAAATTCTTATAGCCTCCTGATTCCTAACTCCAACTTCCTTTTCCTCTTTAACATGTTTGTGAAGTTATTTAGGAAAGAAAAAATTTGAGGTTTAATTTGTAAATCTTCAACTGAATGCAAGATAACTTTCTGCTAATGAAAAGGATACCGAAACTGGGAGAAATAATAATTGGAAAACTCTGGCTTATAAAGGGATTGTTACAGATATCCATATCCATTTATTTATTTTTTTAGTTAGAAAAGGAAAACACAAAACAAAACCCAAGAGATAAAGGCAGTAACCTCAGATGGACATTAAAAACTACCAGTTTTTATTTATTTAAATATGTTTTGAAGTTCAGTGCACTATCCATTGTGCTGCAGAGCCATCTTATTTAAATATTTTTTGAGTTGAAAACCTCAGAGCTGGACTAAGCCATAATTTCCCACTGTGCCCCCAACCCCTACCAAACCTGGTTCTGCACCCTTTTTTTTTTTGGCCATGCCCATGGCATGTGCAGAAGTTGTTTCCAGGCCAGGGATCGAACCCGAGTCAAGGAGTGACCATGCTGAATCCTTAGCTGCTAAAGTACCAGGAAACTCTTCCTTTTTAAAAATAGATATTTATATGTAAAAGAAAATAATGATGTATATGTTCTACTTACACTTTATCAGAAACATGTTTGGTTTTGTTTGGGATCTTTTTCTGTTTATGCAGTAGCCACTTGCATCTTAATTAACAGATACTTTTTAATTGATTGGACAGTTCACATTAGGGAAGGCCTTTTAGCGCTGATCACGAGGGTATAGGATGTGCTCTTTCTAAGTGAAGTTAAGAAATACATAGAAGCATGCTTTTGGCTCTTTCTGAAATCAATACGCTGTTTCTCTTTCCTGAGTTCACCCATTTCTACCTTAGGGTCCCGTCCTGGGGCCTACTTTCACATGGCTACCAATAGATTTTTTTGCTAACGTTAGCTTAAGATTTATATACAAAATGATTTAAGTAAGGCATGGTTCCTCCCTATCTTTTTTTTTTTTTTTTTTGCTTTTTAAACTGGATCTTTGAAAGATAAAAAGATGCTTTTCCTCTTCCACCCTGTCTGCCTGAGGCCAGAAGGAAAGAGTTAGTTAGTTAGCATGCTGTCTTGAAGGAGTATAGACCCCTGGTCTGTGCTTGTTTGATATACACATTAGACTTTTTATGAATTATGGACACACTTCTGGGAGGAGAGGAGCTCTAACCTGAACAGATCACTGGAGTCCAGCCGTCCAGGGCTCTCAAGGGAAGAGCTTAAGCTAAAGAGCTTACCTAGTTGGACCATCGTCCAAATCAAGCAGTAAATTGCAAGTGGCCATCTGCTCACCTAATCATGTGCTTCTTTTTTTTTCTTTGGGCTGGTTATCATTGTCTGGTCTGGCCCCTTTTTACTAATTAGCCAAAGCTTGATCTGTAGGTGAACCACAGGTTCATTTCATACTGAATGGAATCTGGGTTTATTTATTCTTCCGTTTTGGTTTAGCCGTTTGAGGGAAAATTTGAAAACGTGTTTTGTTCTGAAGTTTACAAGGATTGTGTTTTTTTTTAATTTTTTTTAGAATCTTGGTTGATATTTCCCTTTTGCTGAGAATACTCCCAAATGAATTGTTCTATTTTATTCCTTTTCTCGATGTGGCAGTGAAAGTGATCATGTTTATATTTACTGTTTTTTAGAGCTAGACAGTATTTTTTGTTGTTTATTAAGTACTGCATATATATTGCAAAGGGTCCAGTTATTAATGTATAAAGACAAAGTTTAGGTCACTGGTGCTAACAATTTGGTATGCATCCTTTTGCTGTGTTTATACAAACACGAGGGTGAGATAACCAGTATTTAAATGTAGCAAATAAAGCTATTGGAGAATATTTCTATAAAGTAGTGAGGTAGAAAGTGGGAGTGAGGGAGGGGCGCTTCTTAGGCAAGGTGGAAAACTCGGAAGCTTGAAGTCAGATTTGAAATACATTAAAAGTTGAATTTTGTGACGATGATAACCAGTTTGGGAAGTTGTTTATAATTCCAAAACAATTGAATGTTTACTTCATGATTCATAATGTTTTCAAGACCCGTCCGTATTGGAGCATATATCATGTCATTTAGGCGAGGAATTCCAGGGTCACAGGGCCCTGGAGCGTGTTTATGGGGATGGCTTTGTGTGAAGAGGAGTGCGGTGAGAGGAGGCCCAGAGCAGGGGCTTAGGGCAAGATTCAGTGCCTGAGGAAGGGCATTGCATTATTTATTGTAGCAAGTAATTAGAAATATTGAACTGCCTAACAGTAGAGGGAAAGTTGAGTGTATCCCTTAATATGAAACCATAAACCGCTGAAAAGTTTGATCTGGAAGTTTATATAGCAACATGGAAAATATTCGCTGTGTATAATATTCAACGTGAAGTATCTAGACTGTAAAATTGATGGATGCTATGACTTTAAGGACTAAACATTAACTAAAGAAGATACACTTCAAGGAATTTATTGCACCAATGTATTTGCATATCTGCATAAAGACATGAGTACCAGGATGCTTGTTGTGGCATTGTTGGTTACCACAAAAAACTGCAAACCACTGATTTGGTATTTTGTAGGGACTGGGTAAATAAACTTTGCTACATCCATTCACTGAAGTAACATGCAGCCATTAAAAAGAATGAGACAGCTTTAAACACCAGTTCAAATGTGTCTTCAAGAAATATTTTAGATGAAAAAGAAGAAAGGTGCATATAATATATTCCTATTGGTGTAAGATGAAGGATCTTGTATACATGAAAAAAAAAAAGAGATTTGATAGGAGTAATACAAATGACAGTAGTTTTAAGATGAAGGATGTGGGTGATGATTTTTCTTTATTTTGCAAACATTCTTTAGTGCCTTTGTAAGCTTGAGGAGGAATATTAAGGAAAAGTGAATGCCTGAGCAACCGTGAAGGAGGTTTCATAAGCTCTAATCACCTCTTCCTTTGCCGTTGAGTCCCGGCACTATGGCAATTTCAGCACACTTGTTCATATTGTGTGTTCATTAGGCTGTTCCGCTCAGAGGCAGAACACTCTGATTTGGCTCCTCATAATACAGTCAGTTAAACATTGAGCATGTCTGTGCATTATAAAATGATGAAAAATATGGTTTCTAGACCTCGTTATTGGGTTGCACGATACAGCTACACAAGAGAGAAGACTGAATTCTAGGGAAATCTCTGGTTTTGGCTAAGATTTCCCAAATGATTCATTTCTATTAATGATTTCTGGCAAAGTCTCATGAATAAAATAAGGCACCTGCATGCTTTTTTTTGGCTTTTCTAACTGAGACTTGCATTATTTTACTGTTAGATACTTTGCTTCCTTTTGTGCCTACACTTCTGACTCTTGATAACTGTTTGGTCCTAATAGAAAAATTAAGGCAGATAACTTCCATAATAAGAGGATCTGGTATTATTTTGAAAAGCCTGGGGTACTGAGGTGATAAAAATCAATTAAATCTACTAAGTTTCTTCATTCACTGTTCTGTGAGACTAAGCAAACTTACTAATACCTCTCACTGGCCTGCTTGGCTTATACAGGTGACATTTAAAGGGCCAAACTGGTATTTCTTTCTTATTAGCAGCATATATGGAAGTACCTGACTTATTAATCCAATTTCTATCCTAGTTCTTTCATTCCAATACTTCCCCCCCCAAATCCTTGATAATAATTATATAATGCACAGATGAAAAGGAAATGATCGTTGATTAATTAAATTTTATTCCAGGCACAGGCAAATTGTTTGTGATTATAGCTTCCTTAATTGGCACATAAACTAACTTTTAACTGTGCCTTATCTACTAAAAGATATGATTCATTAAAATTGGAGAAATTTTCTTGATTTATGCATACAGTTTTCATGTGCCCTTTGCAATGCTTCATTCAAATTAGTAATCAAATTGCCAAGTTACACTTACAAGTGGTGTTCTAATTAGTTTGGGATGGCAAATCATTCATATGAGTCCACATAATACGCTGGAAAAAGGGTATTATGTTTATGAATTGAATTATTATTGTCTCAGATCTTATTTCTGTCACATTTTTTACCCTCTCTTCTCTGAATGTGAGATCTCTGTTCAAGACACAGCATGTTCTGTATGTTAATTCCATAAACTTTGCCTTTTTTTTCCTTCAGGAAGTTTCAGATTGATAATGCAGAGAGTAAGAATTTTATAAGTAGAGTTCCTGACTGGTTTGAAAATTATATATTTTCCCTTGTAAAATTTGGCAGGCAGCAGAGCATGGTTAAAAAACAACAACATGGGTTTGAAGTTAGGCCAAGGTTGGATTGCTAATGTACTAATTAATTACTAGTTACTTTCACACAAGTTACTAGATTATGTACATTGGCAACTTAAGCTAACACACAATTGCTTTAAATATAAAGTAGGCATGTAATCTTTGCCCTGCTGAGAAGTTGTGAGACATAATAGAATATAAAGTTCTGGCATCTATGATTTTCAGTTTGACCTTCAATTCAGCAAATATTCATTGAATACTACTACATTCTCAATATCTCTTAAAAATAAATCTTGATGATCTCTTTATAAAGGGATACATCACAGAATATTGTGCTATACAGTAAAAGAATAATTGATATTTTATCTGGAAACCTCTCTTATTCTGTATTTCTGCATATCTCATATAATAATGATGATTAAAATTTATTAGTGTAACCCTGAGCCCAGAGGATCCTCCCAGAGGATTAAAAACAGGTTAATTCATATGATTTCCTCTTTAAGCATTTTTATTATGTTCTAATTCCTTAAAAATCAGTAATCCAGTTGGTTGGGTTTCCTCCTGGGTACAGGCAAAAAGTTCATGGTTTAATACTACGTATTTTTAACAGTAGTAAATATGTATGTGAAAACTGTCTATTGACTAGAATATAATTCAATTGAATTCTATTGGAATTTTCAGTGAAAATTACAGAGAATTTGTAATTGAAAATTACAAAGAATAATGTAATTACTACCCATTATCCAGTGCTTATTTACTATGTGCGAAACTCTTGTATCTCTCATCTAATCTTAACATCTAATCTTAACATTAACTGAACCATGCAGGATGTGTAGTATGATCCTAACCTCACAGATTAAGGAAGTCAGAGAGTTTAAATAAATTCCTCAAGATCACACAGGAAGCGAGTACAGAGCACAGACTTGAGCCTGTAGCTATTTCGGTTAGCCACCTTACTCCAAAGCTTGGGCTCTTAACCTCCATGAAATTCTAGACTGCCTTTTCTAACTGGCTTCTCCTGAGTCTTTTTCTTATGTCCTGTGGTTAAACCCTTTCTCTCGAAATGATTCTATGCTAGGAAAATGAATTGTGCCTTACCATTATGTGTTCTGATATACAAGTCAAGACTATTTGAACAGGAGGGAAAATGTACTGGCAAGTAGCAAAACACTGCTGCATCTCTAAGGCAGATGGGGTAGAAAGGTCACACCATCTTTGACATTTCTGAGGACTTGGGGATTCAACAGTGTGGAAAGTCCATTTGAGTCATCTCCATATGGCATGGCCAGGGTGTAGTAATGGACATGGTACATTTCACTTCAGTAGAAAATAAAATCAAAGAATGAGAGGGCTTGCTGGTAATATCTGCAGAGAGATGACCTGGCAACATTAACCTGTGACTGAGAAGGATTCTCATCCGTCAGTGGAGACAACTTTACATCTGGCAGCTCTCTAGACTGTGTGGTTTGTATTTTTTTCTGGCAAAGGGTCCAGCAGCATTGTCAGATTCCCTGTGGTATTCATAACTAAAATACTGTTAAGAATGAGCTCATCTGAATTTAGCCTCGCAAAGGTGTTTTTTAAAAGATAGAGTTTAGGAGTTCCCGTCGTGGCTCAGAAGGTTAAGAACCCGACTAGGATGTGGGTTCGATCCCTGGCCTGTCTCAGTGGGTTAAGGATCCAGTCTGCTGTGTGCTGTGGTGTAGGTCACACATGTGGCTCTAAGCTGGTGTTGCTGTGGCGTGGGCTGGCAGCTGCAGCCCTGATTGGATCCCTAGCCTGGGAACTTCCATATGCCACAGGTGCGGTCCTAAAAAGAAAACAAAACAAAACCAAAAAAGATACAGTTTAAAGTTACAGTTGAACATACTTCTAGAAAATGTAAGTATGTATGGTTTTATGTTAACCACTCCAGATAAAGAGAACTTTATGGGCAATATTGCCCAATGTTTAAGAGCAGTAAATTTTGGAAATCAGTGAATGGGTTTATATCATTATCACTCTCCTGCCCATTTCTGACAACTTCTGAGGCTCAGCTTCCCTTCTCTGTATAATGGGAAGAGTAGTATATACTTAGTTGTTATGGATTATATGAAGAAATTTGAATTGTTCATGCAAAGAAAGATACAAATTATCTAAATAGAACTAACAGTATGATACAGGTCATAGGTATTCATAAATAATTATAGTCAGAACCCCAAAGCCTTTATTTTAAAACTTTAAACAGGTAAGCAAATCTAGCCAATATCCAGGACAACAGAAAACAACAGAGTAAGTTGTTAAGGAAAGTGAGTTTGCAGCAAATTTGAGGCAAGAAGTATAAGCTAGTTTGTTGTGCTTGGATGGAATTGCCAGGTTACCATGGGAAGGCTGGGTGGAGGAGTGAGGATTTAGGAGTGACATTTGAGCAGTTCCTGGAAGTACGTGGTGATGCTTTGAAGTTATCTCAGATGCCCGAGTGGGTCACACACCATAGGTACCATGTTCAGATGCTTCAGTGTTTTACTTATGTAAATGACTTCTCCAGGGGACATACGAGCTGCTTGTAAAGCCATGCCTCATTTATTATAGTCGTGAACACACAAGAGTCTTCATATTGAAAAATATATGAGTTTATAATTGGGGGCAGTGAGAGATGGAAAGGAAGACTTTGATAGCCAAAAATGTTCCAGAGGTTCCGTTGCCCTTACAGCAGTCCTAAGATGGGCAGGTACAATGCTTCACAGGTCAGTCTTTCTCAGCCTGCTTTTAAAAGAAGGTGTTGGTGTAAAAGAAAAGTGCTTTCACAATAAAATTAAAAATTTCCATTCAAATTAAAATGAGAAAATATTTTTAATGACAATCAGTGATTTTCAGAACTTGAAGACAGGAACTAACATTTTATTTTTATTAATTTTGCCCAGGCCGATAGCATAGGGAAGTTCCCAGGCCTGGGACCAAAACCATGCCATGGCAGCAACCCGAGCCACTGCAGTGATAACACTGGTTCCTTAACCTGCTATGCCACAAGGGAACTCCTAACATTTTTTTTGCCTTTTTTTGTCATTATAGGACCACATCCACGGCATATGGAGATTCCCAGGCTACGGGTCTAATCGGAGCTGTAGCTGCTGGCCTGCATCACAGCCACAGCAACGGAGGATCCGAGCTGCGTCTGCAACCTTCACCACAGCTCACGGCAACGCCGGATCCTTAACTCACTGAGCAAGGCCAGGGATCGAACCCGCAACCTCATGGTTCCTAGTTGGATTCGTTAACCACTGCGCCATGACGGGAACTCTGGGAGCTCCTAACATTTTAAATTAGCTATTTTCCGTTGTTTTTTTTTTTTTTTTT
>PVHT021183607.1:9670888-9689679 GCA_004024745.2 Catagonus wagneri
ACGGGATCGAACCCGCAACCTCACAGTTCCTAGTTGGATTTGTTAACCACTGAGCCACGACGGGAACTCCTAAATTAGCTGTTTTCTTAATGTAGTAACTTAAATTTCCTGACGTGGAGCTTGACATATAGCAGGCTTCACATGTTTTTTTCTCCTCTGTCCTTTCATGTCTTTCTGTCAGAACTCGTTAGGGACCCCAGTCAGAGGAGTGTTTTCTAATGAATTGACAAGACACATCTATGTAAAAATTCTTTTTTTTTTTAAACTTGAAAATATATGCTGATTAAGATTTATATGCCCCTTCAGAGCCAAACATTCTCTGTTCTCCCAGAACATGAAAGTTGAAGACTTTTTTTAACAAATAGAAATGGGATTTTCTTTTCTTTGCACTAACGGCCATAGAAAAGTTTATGGCCTTGTCTTTGGCTTTTATGAATGGATGTGAAAACACCCACTTCTCTTTCCCAGAGGCTGTTCAGAGAAAACCTCTTTTCTCATTCTATTTATATTCTAAATCTTTGCACAAAACTCTTAATTTATGTTTGCTGATTTGACTGAATGTATAATCTCAATCTTAAAGCATTTCAGGTTCTTTCTGGCAACCACAGGAAGTTTCCGTGTTCCAAAGGGTAATGTTCAGTTTACTTTCTTCTCTAATTATGTGGTTTTAACCCTACCTCAAGAGGTAAGTTTTGATTGAAAGGAAGTCTAGATAACATGATGAAATGGTGAAGGAAAATCAAATCATGAGGAATGTTCGGCAAGTAGCAAATCAAAGTTGAACTCCCATTCTTGGTACTATCCAAACACCAGTAGTCAGAGTTTATTTACTTTATTCAGATGTAAAGAGATAAATTCCAAACCTCATGATAGTATCCTGTTACTTAGAGTGACAAACATCATCACTTTTCATCCACATGACCCATAATTTTGTGTTCTAAGAGAACTCTGGGCTAAATTTTTATTTCTACAGTTATTAATTTTATATGAAATATGATAATTTTCTAGTGTTTTGTTTTTTTAAACAGCATATTTTAGTAGCACAGTATTGTCCCACATTATTCCTTAGGGGACACACTAACTTCCTCAGCTTATAGCAAATTGGGAAAAGATGCTACATAAAGTTCTAGAAACCTTAATAAGGCATCTGAGAACCTCCAAATAATGTCAGGGTAGATTTGGGACCCTCAGCATCTCCCTGTGTTTCCCTTGTTAGAAGTCTCACATGGAACTAGAATGAGCCTGGAATCCACTTGGATAAATAGCAGCAAAAATCATCTGGTCTGGGTACCAGCCAGACTTGGCCAGCATCAGGAGTCCCTGGCAGGATGGGTGGATTTCTTTTTTTTTTTCCTTTCTTTTGGCCGCACCTGTGGCATTTGGAAGTCTAAGGCCAGGGAGTGAACCTGAGTACAGCAGGTACAATGCTGAGTTCTTAACTCCTGGGTCACCAGGTAATTCCTTTGACAGCTCTTGACAGTTAAACCCTGACAGGAGTGGGTGGCAGGCTGTGGTCTCTGTGGTCTGATTGCCAGGTTTGAAGTTCTAGTTCTGCGATTTACCGGTTGTACAACCCTGGGAAAGTTACTCAACTTCTCTGTATTTTCTCATGTATAAAATGGGAAGATGGTAATAGCAGAGTTGTTTTGAGGATTAAATAAAATTATTATTATTATTATTATTTATTATTTTTTTATTTTTTTTGACTTTTGTCCTGTTACAGCTGCACCCGCGGCATATGGAGGTTCCCAGGCTAGGGGTCTAACAGGAGCTGTAGCTGCCGGCCTACACCACAGCCACAGCAACGCGGGATCTGAGCAGCGTCTGCAACCTACACCACAGCTCACAGCAACGCCGGATCTTTAACCCACTGAGTAAGGCCCGGGATCGAACCCACAACCTCATGGTTCCTAGTCGGATTCGTTTCCGCTGAGCCACTAGAGGAACTCCAAATTATTTTTTAAAAGCCAGATAAGGCCTGGGACATAGGAACTTTGCGTATTTAGAAAAGAAGATATCAGAGAAGGGGATCAACATAGTCTAGAGCAGGAGGTGGCAACTTCTGACCCATAGGCCAGATTTGGCCTGCTGCTCTTTTCTTTTGTAAATGAAGTTTTGTTGGATCACTGGTACACCTATTCATTCCTGTGTTGTCTATGGCTGGTTTCATGATAACAGCAGTGGCATTTAGTAGTTGTGACAAGAGACCTAATGGCTTGCAAAATCTAAGATATTTACTATTTGGCCCTTCACAGAGAAAGTCTACAGGCTCTGAGCTATAGTCTTTATTCTTTTACATTAGTGTATTTCCTTTATTCAATGGTAAATGCTTTTGCCACAGATCCAGCGAAAGTGCTTCCAGCTACTCTTTCCCTCTCAAAATGCGTGAGAGTCTGTAGGTCATGAAACTCCCACGAAGCAGCACATTGTACCCAGCCGACAGGCCGCCCATGTCACAGAATGAATTGTGACTGGATCTTTTGTGGTGGTACTGTGGACCATTGAGACTAATATGACAATTACCTTCTGAGTATTTATGTGAGATAATTTAATTTTAGAACTCATAAACAAGATCAGAGTTGTGTGGTTTAACAAAAGGTCTCCTTATGTGTATATACTCTTGCCAAAAACATGATGAAATCCTGAAACATGGCAAACTTAATGTGCACTTTTAGATTTACATGTGGCAGACAGAATTGAGTAGTGTATCTGCTCATAAATATTCTTCCTGCTATTAGAAGGCACTTAGGAGACCTGGGTAGTTCTATTCCATACAAAAATGATTTCCTCCCTCACTCTGGGGGTCCCCTCCCAACAAATATACTCACACCTAAGTCCTGCAGGCATTTTTCTTTTTAAACTTTTACGTTCCGTGTCAAGCTTACTTATCTTTTCTCAGCATCTCGCCTATTCATTTGTACCTGGCCTTGCTTACTGCCTGCTCATTCTGGTAGGAACTCCTGTCTTGAAACTGCCCTGGTGCCATGTCTTCCAGAGGCTCCAGAAGCACAGGAGTGTACAAGAAAAGTTAAGTCTATACTGGTCCTAGGTTAAAAATTAGATTTATTTACCAAACTTTTCAGGTAACCTTAAAATTAAAAACAACGCTTTTTTCTTTCAGCTCAATTTGAAAACACCAGGCTAAGCCGTGCCTGCATGTCAACTGGAAAAGAATTGGTAGAGGAAAATGTCTTCATATTAATTCAGTGTTACTGAGAGATACACAACTGCTGAGCAATGCACTGATGACTAGGGGCTGGTTTTATTACCTTTGCTGATGGACAGCTAAGGCCACCAGTGACCAGTTCATTCAGCAAGTACTTACTTAGAACAGATTCTATGCAAAGCATGTGTGGCCATGCTTCTTTAAATCGGATTAGTTATACCAGAACCAATGTTCCAGTTACCTGACTATAGATTCGAATGAAGACATCTTTGTGGATTTCCTGTTGTGGCTCAGCAGTAACAAACGCGACTAGTATCCATGAGGATGCGGGTTTGATCCCTGGCCCTGCTCAGTGGGTTAAGGATCTGGTATTGCTGTGAGCTGTGGTGTAGGTCGCAGATGCAGCTTGGATCTGGCGTTGCTGTGGCCGGCAGCTGCAGCTCTGATTCCACCTCTAGCCTGGGAACTTCTATATGCCACAGGTACAACCATGAAAAAAAAAAAAAAAGACAATTTTAGCAATTTTGATTTCCTAAAGCAATATATTTCATATAAGCATTTAATCACTGTAAATATAACAGCATATACGAAAAAAGAACAGTAGTCATCTTATTATGAAAAATGCATACCATATAAAACCTCACTGATAATTACAGGAAGCAGACCAAAATATATCATTTTTTGCTTACAGATTGGCAAAGGGAAAAAAAGTTTGATAATATGCCCTGTCGAATGTGAGGGAAAAAGACTACTCACGTGTACACTGTTGGTTGAAGTTTAAATTTTGAAAACCTTTTTGGAGGGCACTTTGGCAATAGACATAAAAAATTTATCCCTTTGACTTAGCAGTTCTGCTTCTAGGAGTTTTTACTATGGATTTACTCCCACATGTTCAAAGGTATATGTTCAGTGATATTCACTGCAGCACTGTTATAGTAGTAAAAAGCTAAATACAAAAAAATTTATAATGTATTATGGACTGAATTGTATTTCCCCAAATTTATATAGTGAAGTCCAACCCTCAATATCTTAGAAGGTGACTATATTTGGAAATAGGGTCTTTTCTAAAATTGAAGTATTGTTGATTTACAATGTGGTGTTAATTTCTGCCATAGAACGAAGTGATTCATTTACACACATACACACACATACATACATACACTTTTAAAAAAATATTTTTTTCCATTTTGGTTTATCATAGGACATTGAGTATAGCTCTTTACGCTATTCAATAGGATATTGTTAATTATCCCCTCCATGTATTATAGCTTGCTTACATTTGTTAACCCCAACCTCCCGCTCCATCCCTCCCCGAAACCCCTCCCCATTGGCAATCACAAGTTTGCTCTTCATGTATGTGAGTTTGTTTCTGTTTTGTGAGTAGTTTCATTTGTGTCATATTTTAAATTCCACATGTAAGTGATATCATATAGTATTTATCTTTCCTTTTCTGACTTCACTTAGTATGATAATTTCTAGTTGTATCCACGTTGCTGCAAGTGGCGTGTTTCATTCTTTTTTTATGGCTGAGTAGTATTCCATTATATATATGTACCACATCTTCTATATCTATTCATCTGTTAATGGACATTTAGGGTGTTTCCATGCCTTGGCTATTGTGAATAGTGCTGCAGTGTACATAGGAGTGCATGTATCTTTTTCAATAAAAGTTTCATTTGGATGTATGCCCAGGAGTGGGATTGCTGGATCTTATGGTAATTATATTTTTAGTTTTCTGAGGAACCTCCATACTATTTTCCAAAGTGGCTGTACCAAATTACATTCCCACGAACAATGTAGGAGGGTTCCCTTTTCTCCACATCCTCTCTAGCATTTGTTATTTGTAGGCTTTTTAATAATGGCCATTCTGACCAATGTGAAGTGGTACCTCATTGTAGAGTTTTGATTTACATTTCTCTCATAATTAGTGATGTCTAGCATGTTGTCATATTCCTTTTGGCCATTCTTATTTCTTCTTTGGAGAAATGTCTATTTAGGTCTTTTGCCCATTTTTTGACTGGGTTTTTTTTTATTGTTGTTGTTGAGTTGTATGAGCTGTTTGTGTATTTTGGAAATTAAACACTTGTTGGTTGCATCATTTGCAGATTGTAAATAGGGCCTTAAAGAGGTGATTAAGTTGAAGTGAGATCATAAGTTTGGGGCCCTAATTCAGTATGCCTGATGTCCATATAGGAAGAGGACACAGAGGACAGGCCATGTGAGGACACAGTGAGAAAGCAAGAAAAGAGGCCTAGGAGAAAGCAGACTTACTGACACCTTGATCTTGGACTTCTAGCCTCTAGAACTGTGAGAAAATAATTTTCTGTTGTTTTAAGCCACCCAGTCTGTGGTATTTTATCACTGCAGGCCTAGCAAATTATTGTAGCATCCATCTAATGAAGTACTATGCAGTTTACCCTCCCATTTATTGGGTTTACTTTTTTTTTTTTAAGACATACTGTGGTATGCGTGTATATCCATAAACATTTTGTAGTTGTCTGGGAGGAGAGACTTTCTAGTGGGGCTTGGGAGTAGGTGAAGGAGGCTTTTATTTTTCATTATATACTATTTTATATTGTTTGAATGAGAACTTAGATTTATTTTTCATTATATACTATTTTATATTGTTTTTATAAGAACTTAGATTTTATAGTAATAAAGTATCTTGTTAAAATAAATCAAAATAAAATTCTGTCTAGAATATAAATATTATTTGACAGACAGGAGATGGAGTACATCCCCCACCAAAGTAAATACTTACAGGATAGTATTTGTTTTATTGTTGCTTTATTCCATTTAAGGTCAGCATTGAGGAATTCATCCTAAGGAAACAGAGATAGGTAAAATACTAGATGTTTAAAGGTGCCTGCTGCAGCTTTGTTTATGAGAATGAAACAACGTAGAGTGTAGTGTCAGACTTAGAATTAAGGTTCAAGATTATGTGCTGCCTTGACATCTGAAACGGGGTGCACGGAGAGGCTCAACTGGCCTGACTGCAAGTTTTTCTCCCCAATTTTGCTCCCTGGCCATAACTCCTCTTTATCATGTGTACCAGGCACGATTCTGCTTATCCCTGAGTAGTGGACTTCAGTTCCCTGCCAGTCTGCAAAATTATTCAAATAAGCCAAAAACACACTCCAGCAGGAACCAGGGGTCACCGCACCCTCTTGTTTCTATGAGCCTTGACTGTCACAGAACCCACTTGTTCACTCTTTTCCCAGTCCCCATGTGACTCTGTGTTGTATGCACTGTCCTCCCTTGGACTTTGAATATGTGGGACTAATAAATGGCTGTTGTCTCATCTGTACAATGTCAGATGTCATGTATCTGGCCATCGCTATAACCGTAGGGGGAATCCCTCCCTCACCAGTGGGGTGAAGGGGAAGTGAATAAAACACACGGGGTTGGTGAATTAAATTACAGTATATCCAAAAGCCAAAGGTTATAGTCATTAAAATCTTATAAAATATTTAATAATATGCAAAACTGCTTGTAATATATTAAGCATGGTTGTAAACACTTTGAGACATTGTGTCATCTATCAATCTCTGAGTGGTTTTGAGAACTAAATGAATACAGGAAGCAGTACCTGGAAGAACAACAGAAAGCCTCCTGTACTCCACGAGTTTGGTTAATGATATCAAACTGTTGGTCTGAAAATCTGCAGAGGTACTTCTTGCTCTGATGCTTTGACTCATCTGAAAAATAAAGGGGTTGGACCTCTTGATTTCTTCAAGGTCTCTTGTAGTTGTAACTTTGTGATTCTATAAGATTATTTTCGAGGGGAATTGTGTTCCAGACTGTACTGTTAGAATTGCATTACAGTCCCTTGAGTGTAGTGACAGTTCTTCCTGCATTGACACAGGGACCAGGGCCTCTTTCAGGACAGCTCGTGTAGGTAAATGCATGTGGGCGCGCACAGATAAAGCTCTTTTCTATTCTTTCTTTGTCTAACAGAATATAATTGCCTTCATACTAATATGCCTAGTGAAAAATTGGCTGTTGGATTTGCAGCAACATGGATGGACCTAGAGATTATTATACTAAGTGAAGTAAGCCAGAGAAAGACAAATATCATATGATATCGCTTGTATGTGAAATCTACTCACAGATTTCAGAATCAAACTTATGGTAACTCAAGGGGAAACAGTGGGCAGGAGGGATAAATTGGGGTCATGGGATTGGTATATACAGACGACTCTGTGGAATAAGTAACTGGCAAGGACCTGCTATACAGCACAGGGAAATCTATTCAACACTATATAATAACCTATATGGGAAAAAAAGAATGAATATATATATATGTAACTAATTCACTTTTCCGTACATCTGAAACTAATACAACATCGTAAGCCAACTATACTCCAATAAAAGTAAAAATAAATTGACTATTGGGTCTCGTGAAATCCCAGGATGATGATTATGATGTGTCAGAGCATTCCAGAGTATTAGATGATACTCTAGGAATAGTGGCTTCAAAAATAAAGATGATCTGTTTTCTTCTCATAATTTTTGCCTTTCTGTATTGTAAAGAACTTGAACAGAAATATTCATAGAGTCTTTACTGCTTAGATTCTCATAAAAGGACTAAATTCTAGAGAGTTGAGACTTAGAAAAAAGCAAGCAATTTTTGAGAGATCAGATTTCATTGGAAACAATTAATTTCTTAAGTATTTAAACTGATAATATCATATCATAATATATGTAATATGCTATAGAAAGGAATAAAGTAGGAAGGGGAAGGTGTAAGAAAACTATTTAACAGACTTGGAGTCCAGGAAGCCCCACAAAGATTGCAAATATTTTAAGGTAATTCTGGAGTTCATTTACATTTAAATCCTAGGGAGTGAAAATCTGAGATTCTCAAATGATTTAGGTGGCAGTTTAACATGTTGGTTGAGAGCATCGTTTCTGGAGTCAGACTGTGATAGTTAGGGTTCCAACAGGAATCAAACTGTATGTTCAAATTAGGTTAATTTATGGAGGATTTTATTCAGGGACGATTTACAAGGATAGAAATCACACTGGATAGTGTGTACCTTGGAGCGAGTAACGTTGTGGCTGTTCCCAGCTCTGGCTTGATGGGTATAAAAGGGTGAGGGCAGCTGGTTCCTGGAACCCGGAGGGAGAGAATCATGTAGAGAGAATGTGTTGAGAACAGCAGTGATTTCACTTGAGGAACATAGAAGCTTGAGGTGACTCTACAGGGAGGAAACCCAGGAAATAAGCATATTAGGCTTAGTCTCCTTCCTCGCTCTGACCTCCTGCCTTGGCTCCTGTGGCTGACACAACTGCTAACCAGAAGGCAAGAAAGCCCATTGATACAATTCATAGAGGTCAACCAAGTGGCACAATTTATAAAATTGGTGCAGAGATTAGGGCGGAAAGCAGATCTGGAGGGGCAGCTGAGGAGGTCCAGCACAAGGACCCATCTGATTTTGAGTTGAAGCCTCACAGTTTCTTAGCCGTGGAATATTGGGCAAGTTATTCAGTCTTCATAAGCTTAGTTTCTGTATGTAAAAATGGGGTGGGAATACTATCCCAGAGTTAAAGGATTGAATTAGCTCATTTAGATAATGCTTTTTGTGTGATGCTTCACATCTAGCAATGAGGAATAAATGCCAGCTATTTCATTGCCATGTCCTCCCCCTCTCCTTCAAAGATCATATTTTTAATACACAGCTACCCTGGGTTTGTTTTCAAGGATCCACTGACTAAGACAAGGATGTCTTAGGGGCTGTTTTTATCCTGTGCTGACAGGAATCAGCGTCTCGTGCTGTCACTTTGGCCCAGCATTATCCCAGTCAGCTAGATTTTGGAGCCCCAGTTTGATTCGTGTCAGAGGTCTGATGATCACATGATCCCACCACAAAGTGATATTTCTCACATTTTTTAAGTGATTAGAAAAAGATTTCTATGACTCCTGGCATAGTATGTAAAATGCTTTCATGAGCAAAGATTTTTATTTTCTCTCATGCCAGGGCAACAGATTTATTGCAGAAATGACCTGATATTTTAGTTACAAAAAGTTACTTGTTCTTACAATGAGAACATTTAAAATTATTTTATTTATTTATTTATTTATTTTTACAGCTGCACTTGCAGCATATGGAAGTTCTCAGGCCAGGGTTCGAATCAGAGCTGCAGCTGCTGGCCTACATCACAGGCGCAGCCACCCCAGATCCCAGCCGCATCTGTGACCTCCGCCACAGCTTGTGGCAGCGCAGGATCCTTAACCCACTGAGCAAGGCCAGAGATTGAACCCACATCCTCAGAGAGACAGCAGTGGGTTCTTAACCCACTGAGCCACAATGAGAACTACTCTTTTAACAACTTTCATAGGCAGTATGGCATTAACTGTAGTCACCATGCTGGACATTGCTTCCCCCATAACTTGTTTATTTTATAACTGGAAATTTGCACCTTTTGACCCCCTTCACCCTTTTTGTTTTTAATTTTTATTTTTTTGCATAAATACATAATGTTGTCAGTGTGTGGTAATGTTAAGTCTCTTGTCTGGTAGTAAGTTTGGAAAATGCGTGAGACACAAAATGACACCATAGTTGGGAAAAGGACAATGGCTTTAACACATTAACTGCCAGGATCCTTGGAATAGTTTCTGAAAAACTGTGTGAGCCTTTTCTGGAGCCTAACTGTGTGCAACTCATTTTATTTTTCCTAAACATGTCTTTAGAAAAGCATCTGTGTATCTCATGATAAAATACAAAGTGAGTAGAACTTGACATTTCATTGAATGAGAAAACATTAACTTTTTGACAGTGAGTACAGCTTAATTCACCATGGAAAGAAGATGTGTGAAAGAATTTCTTAGAGTAACATGTCTTCATAATTAGAATTTCTTGGATTGTGGCTACTTTTTAACATAACAGTCATATCCTCAAACCTCAGTCTTAGACCATATGACATAAGCCATTGAAAAATCAGGTTTCTGGCCCTGTAGGTTGGTCTTCAGCTGAGCTTTCCTCCATTCAGAAGTTGGCAAGTGAACTTCTTATTATATAACCTCAAACTTCTACAGCAACAATATCCCATGTTCTCTTCACACTCCCTTATAGCATCAAAAGGATGCGATAACATGCTGCACTTGGGACCCAAGGCTTTGTTTGTGTCTGAGACTTGCTTTGGGGAGAAAGCAGTCTTTTAACTTCATTTTATTAATTTCAGAGAGTTCTGGCTGTCCCATTGCCTTGGTTAAGAATTTAAGGGATACACTGCTCTTTCCTTTTTTTTTTTTTGGCCTGCGGCATTATGGAGGTTCCTAGGCTAGGGGTCCAGTCAGAGCTGTAGCTCCTGGCCTATGCCACAGCCACAGCCACAGCCACAGCAATGCAGGATCCAAGCTGCGTCTGTAACCTACACCACAGCTCACAGCAACGCCGGATCCTTAACCCACTGAGTGAGGCCAGGGATCGAACCCACAACCTCATGGTTCCTAGTCAGATTCATTTCCGCTGCACTACGGCAGGGACTCCTGCCCTTTCCTTTTTTTGCTTTAAATAGTTGATGTCAGAATGATGTAGAGAAGAAAAAGTTTCAAAATGAAAGCATATGTCAATATTGCATATTTCTTCTTTAAGAATTCAGAATACTTTTCATAATGTATACTAATGTCACATAATATCAGATTTTAAATAAAATCCATGTCAGTCCCCTTCCCTCATTCCTCAAGCATACACACATACATGCACACACACAGTGTGCCAAAAAGGAAATCAGCCATTGTTCTTAGAAATGCTAGTGGTTTGGTTAACTAAAAACTCACTTACATCCCAGAACTCATGCGGTGTCAGAGCTCAGATGTGGAAAATCAACTCCAGAAGAGCATGGGAGAGATTTCCTAACTTCACCTAAGGTTCTTTGTAATGGAAACCTAGAGTAGTGATTCAAACAATCTCCAAATTGCAAATTGATTTTGTTCCAAAAGCTCGCTTGGAAGACAGTTGTCATCGCTCAGAACTCATTTTTACATATAAGCAATGTTATACTGTTAGTTTGATTTTCAGGCTGGTTCCCAAAAGCCTATTTAACAAACGTGCAGTTGAACATTGCTGCTCTAGCCACACAGATAATTAGTACCTGAACGATCTTCAGAGAGCTTCAAGTTGAGTAAAAACATTAATTCATTCAAAGAATGGGAGAAGGCAGTGCTTTGTTTAGGGTTATCCAGCAGAGCCAGGACTGGATCTGCATCTGACTTGGAGGCTGTGATCTTTGCACTGTTTTATAATTTATAAAACTGGACCGCTCTTTACTGCCTTGTATCTCTAAATAGGTTAAGTAGGTTACTTCTGAATAAGTATGTATCACTATAGCACTTAGAAAATGCTTTTCCGTATAGTAGGCCCACACAATCTTTCTTCACAAGAATCCTCTGAAGGTAGTAGAACAAATTGTCTTCCTATTTGAAGGGTAAAGACATGGAAGCTCAAAGATGTTAAAAAAAATTGTCCATCGACACACAGCTAGGAAGTGGAGGACTTGGGATTCAAACCCAACTCTTGGAGTATGAGGCCAGCATCCACTCCTCCACTGACATTTGTGCAGCCTTGGGTTTGCTTGCACACCACGTGTCCCAGGCAGGGAATGGCAGACTGGGTCATTGTGCACCTGCCAACCGAGGCTGCTGAGCTGATGGGGCAGCAGAGAGGAGGGGATGGGAGGGGAGATCAAGGACTCTGGTGACTGTACAGCTAGGATAGTTCCTCAGTGGAAGGAGGTTGAAATGGGTGGGTATGTTGTGCTTGTTGATCTGTTCATGTCACTTTTCCTTAGGAATTGCCTCTATGTAAAGGTGACCTTTATTTTAATGTATCATCGAGTGTATGATGGATGTCTTAATTTAAGGTTGTGTGAATTAGGCCACAGTACCTTGATATAAGTAAGCACTTGTTAAGGGTTTAACATAAATTACATTGAATTGACCTAACTGGAGTTAACCTAAAGCTTCTCTGTAAACAGATGAAATGGCTACAAAATACTTTTTTTAAAAACAAAAGCAAAAGCTAATCCTCATTTGAAGAAGAGCAAGTGCTTAAGTAGGCATAATACTTTTACTAAATCTCTTCTATAGCTCTATGGATTTTAACCTTTACCTTTTAATGAATTACCATTTAATTAATTAATTTCACACTATCATCACAACCCAATTTTACCACATTTTCATCCCAAACCCTCAGCTCATCCCCCACCCCAACCTGCCTCCTTTGGTAATCATAATTTTTTCAAAGTCCATGAGTCCATTTCTGTTCTGCAAAGAAATCCATTGTATTCTTCTTTTTTTTTTTTTTAAGATTCCCCATGTAAGTGATAGCATATGACGTTTGTGTCTCCCTGTCTAACTTCACTTAGCATGATAATTTCTAGGTCCATCCATGTTGCTGCAAATGACATTATTTCATTCCTTGTTATGGCTGAGTAATATTTCATTGTGTCTATGTACTGCATCTTCTTTTTCCACTCCTCTGTCGCTAGACATTTAGGTTGCTTCCACATCTTGACTATTGTATATAGTGCTGCAGTGAGTATTAGGGTACATGTGTTTTTCCAAGTCATAGTTTTCTCTGGATAGATGCCCAGGAGTGGGGTTGCTGAATCAAATGGTAATTTTATTTTTAGTTTTCTGAGGAATATCCATACTGTTTTCCATAGCGGTTGCACCAATTTACGTTCCTGCCAACAGTGTAAAAGGGTTCCATTTTCTCCACACCCTCTCCAGAATTTATTGTTTGCAGACTTTTTGATGATGGCCTTTCTGGCTGGTGTAAGGTGGTTCCTCATAGTAGTTTTGATTTGCATTGCTCTAATATTTAGTGATGTTGAACATCTTTTCATGTGTTTTTTTGGCCATCTGTATGCCTTCTTTGGAGAATTGTCTGTTTAGATTTTCTGCTTACTTTTTGATGGGATTGTTTGGTTTTTTGGTATTTAGCTGCAGAAGGTGTTTATGTATTTTGGAGATGTAATCCCTTGTCAGTCACTTCATTTGCAAATATTTTCTCCCATTCTGTGGGTTATCTTTTTTTGTTTGTTTGTTTAGGGTTTCCTTTGCTGTGCAAAAACTTTTAAGTTTAATTAGGTCCCATTTGTTTATCTTTGTTTTTATTATCATTACTATAGGAGGTGGATCTGAGAAGATATTGCTGTGGTTTATGTTAGAGAGTGTTCAGCCTATGTTTTCCTCAAAAAGATTTATAGTATCTGGTCTTATGTTTAGGTCTTTAATCCATTTTGAGTTTATTTTTGTGTGTGGTGTTAGGGAGTGTAGCTAACACTACATTTCATTCTTTTACATGTAGCTGTATAATTTTCCCAGCACCACTTATTGAAGGGACTGTCTTCTCTGCATTGTATATTTTTGCCTCCTTTGCCATAGATTAGTTGACCATAGGTGTGTGGGTTTAATTCTGGGCCTTCTATCCTGTTCCATTGATCTATATGTTTTTGTGCCAGTACCATACGGTTTTGATGACTGTGGCTTTGTAGTATGGTCTGAAATCAGGGAGCCTGATTCCTCCAGCTCCATTTTTCTTTCTCAGGATGTCTTTGGCTATTCTGGGTCTTTTGTGCTTCCAAACAAACTTTAAAATATTTTGTTCTAGGGGTTCCTGTCATGACTCATTGGTTAATGAACCCAACTAGTATCCATGAGGACATGGGTTTGATCCCTGGCCTCGCTTGGTGGGTTAAGGATCTGGCATTGCTGTGAGCAATGTGTAGGTCGCAGATGTGGCTTGGATCCCGCATTGCTGTGGCTGTGGCATAAATAAATAAAATAAAATAAAATAATTTTGTTCTAGTTCTGTTTAAAATGTGCTTGGTAATTTGATAGGGATTGCATTGAATCTGTAGATTGCTTTGGGTATTATAGTCATTTTGACAGTATTGATTCTTTCAATCCAAGAGCATGGTATATCTTTCCATCTGTTTGTGTCATCTTTGATTTCTTTCATCAGCATCTTATAGTTTTCAGAGTATAGGCCTTTTGTCACTTTAGGTAGATTTATTCCTAGGCATTTTATTCTTTTCTATGTGATGGTAAATGGGATTGTTTCCCTAATTTCTCTTTCTGATCTTTCATTGTTAGTATATAGAAATGCAGTCAATTTCTGTGTATTAATTTTGTATCCTGCAACTTTACCAAATTCATTGATGAGCTCTAACACTTTTCTGGTAGTGACTTTAGGATTTTCTAGGCATAGTAGCATGTCACCTGCAAACAGTGATAGTTTTACCTCTTCCTTTCCAATCTGGATTCCTTTTATTTCTTTTTCTTCTATGATTGCTGTGTCTAGGATTTCCAAAACTATGTTGAATTGTAGTGGCAAGAGTGGACATCCTTGTCTTGTTCCTGATCTCAGCAGGAATTCTTTCAGCTTTTCACCATTGAGAATGATGTTAGCTGGGCTTTTATTATGTTGAGATAGTTTCCCTTTATGCCCATTTTCTGGAGGGTTTTTATCAGAAATGGGTGTTGGATATTGTCAAAAGCTTTTTATGCATCAATTGAGAGGTCATATGGTTTTTATTCTTCAGTTTATTAATATGGTGTATCACACTGATTGATTTGCAAATATTGAAGAATCCTTGCATTCCTGGGACAAACCCCACTTGATCATGGTATACAGTCCTTTTAATGTATTGTTGGATTCAGTTTGCTAGTTGAGGATTTTTGCATCTATGTTCATCAGTGCTATTGGTATGTAATTTTCTTTTTTTGTGTGTGGTATCTTTGTCTGGTTTTGTTATCAGGTTGGTGGTGGCCTCATAGAATGTATTTGGAAATATTCCTTCCTCTGCAGTTTTTTTGGAATAGTTTCAGAAGGATAGGTATTAATTCTTCTCTAAATTTTTGATGGAATTCACCTGTGAAGCCATCTGGTCCTGGACTTTTGTTTGTTGGAAGTTTTAAAATCACAGTTTCAATTTCAGAACTTGCGATTGGTCCTTGCATCTTTTCTATTTCATCTTGGAAGATTGTCCTTTTTAAGAATCTGTCCATTTCTTCTTGGTTGTCCATTTCATTGGCATATAGTTCCTTGCAGTAGTTTCTTCTGATTCTTTGTATTTCTGTGATATCTGCTATAGCTTCTCCTTTTTCATTTCTAATTTTATTGATTTGAATCTTCTCTCTCTTTTTCTTGATGAGTCTGGCTAAGGGTTTATCAATTTTGTTGATCTTTTCAAAGAACCAGATTTTATTTCATTGATCTTTTCTATGGTTTTCATTTCTATTTCATTTATGTATGCTCTGATATTTATGAGTTCTTTCCTTCTGCTAACTTTGGGTTTTGTCTGTTCTTCTCTCTGTAGTTGCTTTGGATGTAAAGTTAGGTTGTTTATTTGAGCTTTTTCTTGTTTCTTGTATTGCTATAAACTTCCCTCTTAGAACTGTTTTTGCTGCATCCCATAGGTTTTAGATTGTTGTGTCATTGTTGTCATTTGCTTCTAGGTATTTTTTAATTTCCTCTTTGATTTCATCAGTCATCCATTGGTTGGTTAGTAGCATTTTGTTTAGTCTCCACGTGTTTATGTTTTTTGCAGCTTTCTTCTTGTTATTGATTTCCAGTAGTATAGCATTGTGGTTGGAAAAGACTTGATATGATTTCAATTTTCTTAAATTAACCAGGGCTTCATTCGTGATCCAGAATGTGATCTGTCCCAGAGAATGTTCCATGTGCACTTGAGAAGAACATGTATTCTGCTGCTTTGGGCTGGAATGTTCTATAAATATCTATCAAGTTCATCTGGTCTAATGCATTATTTAAGGATTGTGTTTCCTTGTTGATTTTCTATCTGGATGATCTGCCCATTGCTGTAAGTGGGGTATTAAAAGTCCCCTGCTATTATTGTTATTGTCAGTTTCTCCTTTTAAGGTTGTAAGCAGTTTCCTTATATATTGAGGTGATCCTGTTTTGGTTGCATGTATATTTACAATTGTTGTGTCTTCTTCTTGGATTGATTCTTTGATCATTATGTAATGTCTTTCTTTGTCTCATAATATTCTTTAAGGTCTATTTTGTCTGATATGAGTATTGGTTCTCCAGCTTTCTTTTGATTTCTGTTTGCATGGAATATTTTCTTTCATTCTCTCACTTTCAATTTGTATGTACCCCTAGAACTGAAGTGGGTCTCTTGAAGACAGCATATTTATCGGTATTGTTTTTGTATCCATTCTGCCAGTCTATAGCTTTTGGTTGAGGGCATTTAGTCCGTTTATATTTAAGGTAATTATTGATATGTATGTTCTTATTGCCATTTTATTAACTGTTTTGGATTTGTTTTTGTTGTTTTTTTATTCTTCCGTTCGTTTCTTATTCTCTTCTCTTGTGGTGTGATGACTGTCTTTAGTGTTGTATTTGGATTGCCTTTTCTCATTTGTGTGTCTTCTGTTGTAGGTTTTTGGTTTTCAGCTACCATGAAGTTTTGATATAGGAGTCTCTGTGTATACAAGATTGTTTTAAGTTGTTGGTCTCTTAATTGCACGTGCATTTCCAGTATCCTGCATTTGTACCCTCCTCATGATTTCTGGTTTTGGTAGCACATTTGTGCGTGGATGATTTCCTACCTTTACTATGTGTATCTCTTTACTGACGAGCCTTGTCATTTGTAATATTTTTCTTTTTCTTTTCTTTTCCACCTAGAGAAGTTCCTTTAGTATTGTTGTAAAGCTGGTTTAATGTTGCTGAATTCTCTTAGTTTTTGCTTGTCTATAAAGCTTTTGATTTCTCCTTCAAATCTGAATGACAGCCTTGCTGGGTAATCTTGGCTGGAGGTTTTTTTCCTTCCATCATTTTAAGGATATCATGCCACTCCCTTCTGGCCTGCAGAGTTTTCTGCTGAAAAATTTGCTGATAACCTTATTGATGTTCCCTTGTATGTTATTTGTTTCTTTTCCCAAGCGCCTTTCAACCTTTTATCTTTGTCTTTAATTTTGGTCAGTTTGTTTAATATGTTTCTCAGGGTGTTCCTCCTTGGTTTGATTTTATATAGTACTCACTCTGCTTTCTGGATTTGAGTGAGTGATTCCTTTCCCGTGTTAGGAACGTCTTCATCTGTTATCTCTTCAAATATTATCTCTGGCCCTCTCTTTCTCTCTTCTCCTTCTGGCACCCCTATACTGTGGATGTTGGTGTGTTTAACATTGTCCCAGAGTTCTCTTAGACTGTCTTCATTTCTTTTCATTTTTTTCTTTTCTGATTTCCACTAGTCTGTCTTCCACCTTGCTTATTCATTCTTCTGTCTCCTTTCTTCTGCTATTGGTTGCTTCTAGTGAAACTTTTATTTCAGTTATTGTATTTTGCATCTCAAATCTTCTATTTCATTGATCGGTGTTTCTTGTAATTTATCAATCTTTGCCTCCCGTTTATTTCCAAGATCTTGAATCATCTTTACTATCATTAGTGTAAAGTCTTTTTCGTGGAGGTTGGTAATCTCCAGATCACTTAAATTGTTTTTCTTGTTTTTTTTCTCTTGTTCCCTTATCTGAGTCATAATTCTCTGCCACTTCATTTTGTGTAGATTTTTGGTGTGGTCTCCTTTTTGCACTTAGGGTTGTAGCCTTTCTTGATTCTGATGTCTGCCCCCCTTGTCCCTGACATTGGTATGGGGGGTTCCTGCAGGCTTCCTGATGGGAGGAACTGGTGCCTGCCCACTGGTAGGTGGAGCAGAATCTTATCCTTCTGGTGGGTGGGGCTTTGTCTCGGTGTGATTAGATGTGGCTGTGTGCCTGGGGGGGTCTTTAGGCAGCCTGTTTGCTGATGGATGGGATTGTGTTCCCACCCAGTTTATTGTTTGGCCTGGGGCTTCTCAGCCATGATGGGTGGGGCCATATTTTTCCAAAATGGCCACTTCTAGAGGAGTTCATGCTGTTGATCATTTCTGATACCTCTGCCTCCAATGTCCTTCTCCCACAGTGAGCCATGGTCACTCCCTATTTTCCCGGGAGATCCTTCAAGAACCAGAGGCAGGTCTGACCCAGATTTCCGTGGAGTCTCCGCTTTGCCCTGGGACCCAGTGCACATGAAAGCCTGTGTGTGCCTTTCAAGAGTGGCGTCTCCATTTCCTCCAGTCCCATAGAGCTACTGCACACAGGCCCCACTGGCCCTCATGCCAAATGCTCTGGGAGCTTCTCCTCCCAGTGCCAGAACTCCAGGCATGGGCACCTCATGTGGGGCTCAGAACTCTTACTCCTGTGGGTGAGCCTCTGTGATATGGTTACTTTCCAGCCTGTGGGCCAACCACCTGGCAGGTTTGGGGTGGCTTATATTGTGTAATTGCCCCTCCTACTATCTTGATGTGGTCTCTTCTTTATCTTCTGGAGTAGGATTTTTTTTTTTTTTTGATAGTTTTCAGTCTATTTGGATGAAGGTTGTTCAGCAATTCATTGTAATTTTGTTGGTTTTATAAAAGAAGATGAGCTCCAGTCCTTCTACTCTGCCATCCTAATACCGTCTCCTATTTATATTTATTTTACTTATTTTTTTGGCCACACCCAAGGCATGTGGAAGTTCATGGGTCAGGGATTGATCCCATGCCATAGCAGTGACCCAAGCCCCAGCAGTGACATGCCAAATCCTTAATCCATTATGCCTCCAGGCAATTCCCA
>PVHT021183607.1:9690679-9934684 GCA_004024745.2 Catagonus wagneri
AGGGCTGCACCTGCGGCATATGGAGGTTCCCAGGCTAGGAGTCTAACAGGAGCTGTAGCCACCGGCCTACACCACAGCCACAGCAATGCGGGATCCAAGCCGCATCTGCCACCTACACCACAGCTCACAGCAACGCCGGATCCTGAGCAAGGCCAGGGATCGAACCTGCAACCTCATGGTTCCTAGTCGGATTCATTAACCATTGAGCCACGATGGGAACTCCCCAACTTCTACCTTTTTGGAAAGAAATATTTACCTATAAAAATGAACCTTATGAGGAGATCTCATTGTGGCTCAGCTGGTTAAGAACCCGACTAGTATCTATGAGGATATGGGTTCCACCCCTGGCTTCTCTCCGTGTTTTAAGGATCTGGCATTGACATAAGTCGTGTCATACATCGCAGGTGTGGCTCATATCCAGCATTGCTGCAAGCCCGCAGCTACAACTCTGATGGGACTCCTAGCCTGGGAACTTCCATATGCCTTGGGTGTGGCCTTAAAAAAGAAAAAAAAAGGAACCTAGTGAATCTGAAAGAAAAGCTGATCACGGCTACACATTTAAAAAGGCTCTAACATTTTTGCACATTCTAAATGTGATTTTTAAAATTCCTTGAAAGGGAGGGAGCGAGAAAAAACACTTGGAAGGGTGTGCCTAGTCCCTGCTGTGTATGTCACTACTGCTCACTGTTCAGTCTCTAGTCTGCTGGGTAAACTTGTTGCCAGGTGTGGGTGTGGTTGGGGGGAGTGTGTTCATGAAGATTCCTCCTGCTCATTTGGTAGTAAAGATGAAGTCAGATTCCAGTCTGCAGTGGTGGACCAGGAGGGAGAGAAATAAAATCTGTAATTGCAGCCTGCGGTCTGGAGGCTCACTGTAGTACTGAAAACGGTTCCAGAACAACCTCAAGTTTCAATGCCACGTGCCGTATTTCTAAGTATTATGTCATGTTGGAATTTAATTTTCATTCCTCAGTGCTTAATTTTCATTGTGAGGGTCTGTTTGCTTCCTGATGCTTTCAATTTATTACTCTGCTGTTGCAAAGTGTATCACTCAAAGTTGCTGATCCTGTTAATGTCAGGAAAGGGAGGGGAAAACCCGCATGGCAGGACGTGGAACTAATTTATGGCATGATTGGAAGGCTCCATCTGCCTTCTCCTTTATATCATTCATTTATCCCTCATTTCTTTGTCCCAGTCTTTTCTCTAATTTTTATTTATTTATTTCTTGTTCTGGGCTCCTTTTACTTTCTCTAGCTCTTGTCTTTCTTCATCTCCTAGTTCTTTTTATGACTCCTTCATGTATAATCCTCTGTTCCACACTCTCTCCACTTCTTATTTTTTGAGTCTCAGGGTTCTTTTCCATTCTCCTCCAGAACTCACTCACAGTTACCCCCTATCCACCTAACTGTCTTTGGTTTACTCATTTTTCTTTCCGTGTTCATTATAGTGCTCCTTATTTTTAGTTATTGCTTGGACTGTAAGAGAGGCTGGTTCTAAGCTATGGGCTATATCCTGAGATGCCATTTGAGAATAGGGGATAATTTTCACAGTCTCCTGGTCTAGGATTACTGAACTATCTCAGAGACGTTGGGGAGTTCCCTTGTGGCTAAGTGGGTTAAGAGTCTGGTGTTGTCACTGCTGTGGTCCTGGTTACATCTGTGGCACAGGTTCTGTCCCTGGCCCAGGAACTTGTACATGTCATGGGTGTGGCCCAAAAAAAAAAGACATTGGAAGAAAGGTAGTATATGAATCCAGCGTATTTGCCACACTCATATTATTATTCCTGCTAATAATAACTATTTAATGAGTTACATCTATCTCCTTTTTGCAGGTCTTACAACTTGGTTATGTACTAGTTCAAGCAAATGTCTTAGTTTCCATTTTGAAGAGGCAAGGCAGCACAATATTGTGGGAAAAAACATGGACTTTTGAATGAAACAGATGTGAATTTAAATTTTGGTTCTGCACTTAATTAGCACTGTAACATGGGCAAATTTTTACTGTCATTGATTTTTTTCTTTTTTTTTATTGGCCACACCCGTGGCATATGGAAGTTGCTGGGCCAGCGATCAAATCTGAGTCACAGCTGTGGCGCTGCTGGATCCTTTAACCCACTGAACCACAGTAGCAACACCCTCATTATTGATTTTTATTATGAAATATCTGAAGCTCACAAAGATGTGCATACAATAACATATTTAGCCACCATTGTAACTTTGTCAGATCTTTTTGCCATATTAATTTCAGATCTTTTTTTCTTTTTGTTAAGAAATAAAAACGATATAGTAATTACTTAGTTGCTCTGATTTGGAGTTTCTTCTACTCTGAAATGAATCTAATTATGTTTATATCCTAGAGTCATGAGAATTAAACAGCATGACATAACCTAAAGTGGCTGCCATACTTCGAGTGCTTAAAAACATTATCATTCTTATGTAGACAATCATGAATAAATCACTTTAGTGGCCTTTTAAAAGCTCCATATGGATTTTTTTAAACAGATAACGTAATTTTCCTGACTCTAGGTAGCCCCAACCTTGATTTTGTTATTGTAAAAGTAAAGATGATTTTCTTCTCCACTGACTTAGAAAAATAACCTCAAGTTTAGTACTAGTTTCCCGAGTCTTAGTCTTTTCAATGTTAAAATTTCAAAAGCATTTGCATTTTTAGGTTCCTCATTAAATGCATTTTGAAAAATAATATTTTTAGTTTCTTGGCTACTTTGTGAAAAGTGAGAAAGTTACTTTTCCTGGCACATGAGGATTCAAAGGCTTTCAAGTGAGTTTTCCAGATGTTGGTATGGGAAGTGTTTCCTTTGGTAGCTGGTTCTCCTGAATCACCTGCTGCCCTGAAATAAGCTGTTGTCCAGGCAAATGAGGGAAGTGTGTCCTAGGTGGGAAGAGGGTGGTATATCAGGGAAGCGTGATCACCAGGGGCCTAGGAGGATCATGGCCATCTGAACCTAGCTAAACACTGGACGCTTGTCAATCATTTGTGTTTATTAAGTACTTACAGAATGCCGGATACTGTTCTATGCACTTGGGATTCAGAAACGAGCCAAGAGTCAAAAATCCCTTTTGTCGTGGAGGTTACATTTGGAGGGGATGTGAAGACGAAGAGATAATAAATAAGTAAAGTTATATCATAGTAGAGACAGTAAGTGCTATGTAAGGAAAAAAAAAAGAGGGGAAGGGGTTAGGAAATGCTGGGTGGGACAGGGTATACAATGGGTATGGCTTTATTTAATTTGTTCATTCATTTATTCAACAAACTATTTTTTTTTTTGGCCTCACCCATAGCATGTGGAAGTTCATGAGCCAGGGATCAAACCTACACCATAGCAGTGTCACTACTGCAGTGACAACTCCAGATCCTTAACCCTCTGTAACACAGGGGAACTCAACAAAATTTTTTTTTCTTTTTAAAATTAAAAAAAAAATTTTCCATTATAGCTAGTTTACAGATTTCTGTCAATTTTCCAACTGCACAGTGTGGTGACCCAGATACACATAAATATATAGGTTGGTCACAAGTGATTAGACATAGTTGCCGGTGCTATATAGCAGGATCTCCTTGCTTTTCCATCCCAAAGGCAATAGTCTACAACTGTTAAACGCAGACTCCCATACCATCGCACTATCTCCTCCACCCTCTTGGCAACCACAAGTCTTTTCTCCAAGTCCATGATTTTCTTTTCTGTAGAAAGGTTCGTTTGTGCAGTATATTAGATTCCAGATATGAGTGATATCATATGGTATTTGTCTTTCTCCTTCTGACTTACTTCACTCAGTATGAGGGTCTCTAATTCCATCCATGTTGCTGCAAATGACATTATTTTATTATTTTTTATGGATGAGTAGTATTCCATCATGTATACATACCACATCTTCCTAATCCAATCATCCATCGATGGACATTTGGATTGTTTCCATGTCTTGGCTATTGTAAATAGTGCTGCAATGAACATGCGTGTGCAAGTGTCTCTTTCAACGAAAGTTTTGTCCAGATACATGCCCAAGAGTGGGATCACTGGGTCATATGGTAGTTCTAGGTATAGTTTTCTAAGGTACCTCCATACTGTTTTCCATAGTGGTTGTACCAGCTTACACTCCCACCGACAGTGCAGGAGGGTTCCCTTTCCTCCACAGCCCCTCCAGCATTTGTTGTTTGTGGACTTGTTAATGATGGCCATTTTGACTGGTGTGAGGTGGTATGTCATGGTAGTTTTGATTTGCATTTCTCTAATCATCAGTGATGTTGAGCATTTTTTGATGTGCTTGTTGGCCATCTGTTTATCTTCTTTGGAGAAATGTCTATTCAGGTCCATTGCCCATTTTTCAATGGGGTTGTTGGTTTTTTTGCAGTTGAGCTGTATCAGTTGTTTATATATTTTAGAGATTAAGCCCTTGTCAGTTGTGTCATTTGAAAAAATTTTCTCCCATTCTGTAAGTTGTCTTTTGGTTTTCTTTTTGGTTTCCTTTGCTGTGCAGAAGATTGTCAGCTTGATTAGGTCCCACTTTGCTTTGATTTCTGTTGCTTTGGGAGACTGACCTAAGAAAACATTTGTAAGGTTGATGTCAGAGAATGTCCTGGCAATGTTTTCTTCCAGGAGTTTAATGGTATCTTGTCTTATATTTAAGTCTTTAAGCCATTTAGAGTTTATTTTTGTGCATGATGTGAGAGTGTGTTCTAGTTTCATTGATTTGCATGCAGCTATCCAGCTTTCCCAGCAATACTTACTGAACAGACTGTCTTTTTCCCATTTTATGTAAGAACATAATCTTGCATCCTTTGTCAAAGATTAATTGACCATGGGTGTCTGGGTTTATTTCTGGGGTCTCTATTCTGTTCCATTGGTCCCTATGTCTGTTTTGGTACCAGTACCACACTGTCTTGATTACTGTGGCTTTGTAATATTGCCTGAAGTCGGGAAGAGTTATGCTTCCTGCTTGGTTTTTGTTCCTCGGGATTACTTTGGCAATTCTGGGTCTTTGGTGGTTGCATATAAAGTTTTGGATTGTTTGTTCTAGTTCTGTGAAGAATGTCATGGGTAATTTGATAGGGATTGCATTGAATTTGTAGATTGCTTTGAGTAGTATGGCCATTTTTACAATATTAATTTTTCCGGCCTATGAGCATGGAATGTCTTTCCATTTGTATCTTCTTTGATCTCCTTGATTATTGTTTTGTAGTTGTCTGCATATAAGTTTTTCACCTCCTTGGTCAGGTTTATTCCCAGGTACTTGATTTTTTGGGGTGCTATTTTAAAAGGTAAAGTATTTTGGTATTCTTTTTCTAATATTTCATTGTTAGTGTACAGAAATGCGATTGATTTCTGAAGGTTAACCTTATATCCTGCCACTTTGCTGAATTTGTTGATCAGTTCAAGTAATTTGGGGGTTGATTCCTTGGGGTTTTCTATATACGGTATCATGTCATCTGTATATAGTGACAGTTTTACCTCTTCTCTTCCTATTTGGATGCCTTTTATTTCTTTTGTTTGAACAAAATTCGTTTTTTTTTTATTTTTATTTTTTAGGGCCATGCCTGCAGCATATGAAAGTTCCCAGAAGAAGAATTGGAGCTGCAGCTGTTGGGTTATGCGGGATCTGAGCCACGGGCAGGATCTGAGCTGCATCTGTGACCTACAACACAGCTCACTGTGATGCTGGAGCCTTACACCACTGAACAAATCCAGGGATCGAACCTGTGTCCTCATGGATACTAGTCAGGTTCTTCACCTGCTGAGCCACAATGGCAACTTCCAGCAAACATTTGTTGAACAACCATGTCATCTGGGTTATCTGGGAAGTATAGCAAGACATTCCAGGATCAGAAATTATTTAAGCCATTTCAAATTATTATGGTCAGGGAGGGTTTCTTTCCTTCCTTCCTTCCTTCCTTCCTTCCTTCCTTCCTTCCTTCCTTTCTTTCTTTCTTTCTTTCTTTCTTTCTTTCTTTCTTTCTTTCTTTCTTTCTTTCTTTCTTTCTTTTTTGTCTTTTTAGGGCTGTACTCAAAGCATATGGAGATTCCCAGGCTAGGGGGTCGAACCCGAACTATAGCCGTCAGCCTGTGCCACAGCCCACAGCAATGTGAGATTAGACCCGTGTCTTTGACATAAACCACAGCTCACAGCATCGCCGGATCCTTAACCCACTGAGCGAGGCCAGGGATCGAACCTGCATCTTTATGGATGCTAGTCAGATTCGTTTCTGCTGAGCCACAACGGAAACTCCAGGGAGGGTTTCTTGGAGGAGGAAATAGTTTGGGTTTTTCCATTTTTTTTTAATTGAAGTGTAGTTATTATTTAGCAAAGTGATTATTTGCATATATATGATGTGTATATATATATATATGTATACACACACACACACACACACACACACACACACATATATATGTGTGCATACATATATTCTTTTTCAAATTTTTTCCATTATAGGTTATTACAGGGTATTGAATATAGTTCCCTGTGCTATACAGGAGGTCCTTGTTGTCTATCTATTGTTTTATATATAGTAGTGTGTATGTTCATGCCAAATACCCAATTTATCCCTCCCCTCTTTTCCCCTTTTGTAACCACTGGTTTGTTTTCTATGTCTGTGAGTCTGTTTCTGTTTTGTAAATAAGTTCATTTATATCACTTTTTTAGATTCCACATATATCATATGATATTTGTCTTTCTCTGACTTACTTCACTTAGTATGATAATCTGTAGGTCCATCCATATTGCTGCAGATGGCAATATTTCATTCTTTTTTATGACTGAGTAATATTCCTTTGTGCGTGTGTTTGTACTTGTATGTGTGATATATCACACCTTCTTTATTCTTTCATCTGTTGATGGACATTTAGGTTGCTTCTGTGTCTTAGCTATTGTAAATAGTGCTGCTACGAACATTTGGGTACATGTATCTTTTCAAATTAGAGTTTTTGTCTTTTCTGGATATATGTCCAGGAGTACGATTGCTGGATCATATGGTAACTCTCTACTTTTGGTTTTTTAGGGAACCTCCATACTGTTCTCCATAGTGGCTGCACCAATTTACATTTCCACCAACAGTGTAGGAGGATTCCTTTTTCTTCACACTCTCTCCAGCATTTATTATTTGTAGACTTTTTTTTTTTTTTTGTCTTTTGTTCTTTTAGGGCAGCACCAGTGGCATATGTAGGTTCCCAGGCTAGGGGTCTAATCGGAGCTGTAGCTGCCAGCCTACACCAGGTCCACAGCAATGCCAGATCTGAGCCACATCTGCAACCTACACCACAGCTCACAGCAACACCGGATCCTTAACCCTTGAGCAAAGCCAGGGATTGAACCCGCAACCTCATGGTTCCTAGTTGGATTCATTTCCGCTGCACCACGACGGGAACTCTTACTTGTAGACTTCTGATGAAGACCATTCTTACCGGTGTGAGGTGGTACCTCATTGTAGTTTTGATTTGCATCTCAAAGAGGCAGTGTTGAGTGATAATAAAGAGTTGGAATTGATAGGCCATGACTGCAGGTTGGGGGTGACTGAGGTGACGTGTCCAGGACAAGGCCTGGTTTTGGCATGGCCAGCTGGGTGGTGGTAGTTCTGTTGCTTGCAGTGAGGGAATGCAGGAGGCACATGCTGGTTTTGGATATGGTGATGAGCTCTTTTGGTGCCTGTGGGAATCTGGGGCAATAGGCTAGATGAGCTCACTGCAGAGAAGTTGGGCTCAGAGAAGCCACATGGTACAGTGGGGGAGTCCTGTGTGTTGTCCAGAATTCATTATGCCCATAGGCACAGCTTCCTTCTGTGCAGTATGAACTTAGAAGCAGAAAGGGCTCTCATAGACTGCCTGGTGCACTCTTTTATATGGACTAGCCACAGATCTTTCTGTCCCTGCCCCTTGTTCCTTTCCTACACCCCAGGATTTAGGATTAATCTTTGGGAGAAATTAAGGAAACCTTGATTAAGAGCTCAGGCAGATCAGCCTTGTGGCCAGTCATGCTCAGAACCTCCATACCCATCATCTGCTAGGACCTTGACCACCAACAATTTAATAACTGGGCTTTTATTTTCCTGGATTCTAAATCCTGTCCTAATACCCAGCCTGAGACTCTTACCCCCTTAAGACTGGTTCCCTGCTTTGACCTTGATCATTCAGTTCCATTTATTCCTGAGCACTTGCTGAGTCTTGGGCACCAAAGGCACCGTGCAAGATGCTGAGATTCAAAACTGAATTAAACATGTTCCCTGTCCTTGTGGACCATATTAGTCTAGTAGGACAGCTGGTTACATAAGCTTGCAATGATGATTCTGTATGGTTTGATACAATAATAGCGGAATGTTTGCTGTCCAGAGTTCTAGAACCCAATCCTGGCCTCAAAGCCATCTGTACCTGCTGCAGGATTTCTCTTTGGTGCTGCTGGTCTGCCCACTGTTCTTCCTTTTGCTTTTACAAAACTGATCGTCAGTGGCTCTAAGCATTCTTTTGTGAGTCTCTATTCTATGTTTTGCCTGGCACTTCTATTGCCTTTCTCTGTTAAATACCTGAAATGTGAGGCCTGTGTCTCTTCCTTCTGTGCCCTCTCTTGTCTCACTTTGACCTCATCTGTACACTAGACCTTAGTCCCCACTCCTAACACAGAAAATTAGCCCATATAACAGTCTCAAAGCTGTATCAGAATTTGAATCCCGTGTCCTAGAGTCCCAAGACAGTGCTCCTTCTATGAAAGTTCCTGGCTATGTATTTGAAAGGATGACAAGGAATTGGCATTTTTTATTAACATACTAAGATGGTTTTAAAACACATCTGCATGGAGTTCCCTTCTTGGCTCAGTGGTTAATGAAACTGACTAGGATCCATGAGTATGTGGGTTTGATCCCTGGCCTCGCTCAGTGGGTTAAGGATCTTGCGCTGCTGGGGCTGTGACGTAGGCCATGCAGCTGTGGCTCCTATTCAGCTGCTAGCCTGGGAACTTCCATACGCTCCAGGTGCGGCCCTAAAAAAAAAAAAGACAAAAACACATCTGCAAAGTCTTTGACATTGCTCCCATCAAAAGGTAAAATCTAATCACCCCTCTTTGAATATGGACCTCCTTTTGTTATTTGATTTTAGAGAATAGAATGTGGCAAAATGACAGTATATGGCTTAAAAGGCTAGGTTAGAAGAGGTGACATAGCTTATAGCTGGCTCCTTTTTAAGATGTTAGTACATGGGATGCCATGCTTTGAGGAAGCCCAGGCCACACAGAGGGGCCTTGTGTTGTGGCTCTAGCTCAGCTAAGGTCCCAACTGATGACTAACTTCAACTGCTGGACTTGTGATCAATGAGCCCTCAGATGCTTGTAGCTCTCAGCCTTTGTGCTGAGATGGCTCTGAGTAAAGCAGAAATGAGCGGTTCCTCTTGAGCTCTTATCAAACTGCATTTAAAACACTAGCTTTTGCAGAAGTTTTTGTTGTAGCAATAGATCATCAGAACACATAATAAACACAATTACTGATCATGTTAAAAGTTGTTTGTAAGGTATTTGAAACCTTGATTTTTCATAAGGAAGGCAATAAAAGAAAGCAAAACTGTTCCTTCGTGGACTAGCATCAATCAATCATCTCGAATCACACACACGTATAACATTCTTTGGAGGAACTAAATCTTTCTCAGCTCTTGTATGTGACCAATTTGTCTCTTTGTAGTTAGTTATGACTATCTGTAAAAGTGATATAATGTCAATAGATTCAAACAGAAGGAGGTCAGTCTCCAGTTTATGTGTTGTTATTTTTTATTTATATTTTATAGATTTTTAGGGCCACACCCATGGCATATGAAAGTTCCCAGGGTAGGGATCAAATCGGAGCTGTAGCTGCTGGCCTACATCACAGCCACAGCAACGCCAGATCCAAACTGCGTCTGCAACCGACACCATAGTTCATGGCAGCGACAGATCCGTAATCCACTGAGTGAGGCCAGGGATTGAACCCTGAGTCCTCATGGATACTAGTCAGATTCATTGCCACTGAGCCGTGATGGGAACTCCATGTTATTATTTTTTAAGTATAGCTTTATGGAGGTATAATTGACATTCAATAAACTGTACGTGTTTAAAGTATATGCAGATAGTATTGATACATTGTGACATGCATGCACATTGGTTACACCATTACAATCAAGATCATGAACGTATCTGTCGCCCCCCAGAAGTTTCCTAGTGACCCTTTGCAGTCTCTCCCTCCTGAAAGACCTGAGGCAACCATGCTGATCTGCTTTCTGTCACTGTAGGTTCGTTTCCATTTTCTAGGGTTTTATATAAATGAAATCCTATAATAAATATTCTTTTTTGTCTTTTTTTTCATTCAGCATAATTATTTTAAAGTTCTTCCTTGTGTTACATGTATCGTTACTTCATTCTTTTTACCACTCAGGAATATTCCATCGTATGGATGTATCCCAGTTTGTTTAACCATTCACCTGTGAATGGGCATCTGGATTGTTTCCAGTTTTTGGTTATTACAAATAGAACTGCTGTGAACATGTGTATCTTTGTGTGGAATGGATGGATTATATGGCAGATCATCTTTACTTTTTAAGATATTAGCTATTTTCCAAAGTGGATACACCATTCTATATTCTCACCAGCAGTGTATGAGAGTTAAAGTTGCTCAGTCTACTATCATCAGCACTTGCTGCTATGAGTGTTTAATTTTAGCCATTTGAATAATAAGCATGTAGTGGTATCTCATTGCTATTTAATTTTTTATTTAAAGCATTTTAAAATTTTTATTTTATTTTATTTTTGGCCACACCCTTGGCATGTGACAGTTCCTGGGCCAGGGATTAAACCCAAGCCACAGCAGTGGCAATGCCAAAATCTTAACTGCTAGGCCACCAGGGAACTCCCTCATTGCTATTTTAATTTGTATTTTCCTAATTACTAACGATGTTGAGTATCCTTTTATATATTTACTTGCCAGGGCGTTCCTTCATGGTGCAGCAGGTTAAGGATCCAGTGTTGTTACTGCTGTGGCTTTGGTTATAGTTGTGGCATGGGTTGGACTTCTGGCTTGGGAACTTCTGCATGCCAAGGGTGTGGACAGAAAATAGTGTTGATGGACTGGGGGGTTTAGGATTGGCATATTATAGTGTAGTATTTGGAATGACTGGCCAATGAGGACTTGCTGTATAGCACAGGGAACTCTACCCAATATTCTGTGATAATCTTTATGGGAAAAGAATCTGAAAAAGAGTGGATGTGAGTATATGTATAATGAATCACTTTCTCGTATAGCATAAATTGTCATAATATTATAAATAAAATATGCTTCAGTAAAACTATAAAAAATGAAAAAGTCAATTGTTTATAAACAGAAAAAATATTTTGATTGTTAAAAAATAATATTGAGTGTTTTGACCCATAAGCAATTAGCAGATCTCCAATTACTTGTGTTAATATTTTCCAGCAATGTTTTATAATTTCAGTGTATATATCTTATATCTTTTTCTAGATTTGTTATATTTTTATGCTATTGTAAATGATATTTCAGTTTCTAATTATTCATCACTAGAATATAGGTATATAAAAATACAATTAGTTTTGTGTATCACTTATATCCTGCAATGTTGTTAAATTCACTTACTAATTCTAGTAGCTCTAAAAAATATTCTGTAGGATTTTCTACATAGAAAATTATGTCTTATGCAAATGAAGACAGTTTTACTTTTTAAGCCAGATGTCTGTTTTTTTTTTTTAAGGGCCGCACCTGTGGCATATGAAAGTTCCCAGGCTAGGGGTCCAAGCGAAGCTGCAGCTGCCGGCCTACGCCACAGCCATAGCCATGCGAGATCTGAGTTGCATCTTCTACCTACACCGCAGCTCACAGATTAATGCCTTAACCCACTGAACAGGGCCAAGGATGGAACCCACGTCCTCATAGATACTAGTCAGGTTCGTTACCACTGAGCCACAACGGGAACTCCAAAGCCAGATGTCTTTTATTCCTTTTCTTGCCTTATTAAACTGGCTGGAATCTCCTGGGACATCCCACAAATGGGTTCTGCTCTGGTTCCCCCTTCCTGCACCATGGCCTGGAATTTATCTCGGGTCAGTAAGCTAAGCAAATGATAGGGCTCACCACATTTGTTTCTTGTTTTTCAGGAATCACTGACCTCCGCCGTCTGATATCCATTTTTTTGAAAACCATTTTTTTAAAATATACTTTGCCTGTGTCTGTCTTTGAACCTTTCAGATAGAAAGGTAAATCTAATCCTTGTTACTCCATGGTGCTTGAAAGTTCTTATGTACTCTTTAAAAAGTTCATTTATAAGCTTCATTTTGATGATGAGCTCAGTGTTTAGTTTACTTACCCTACAATTTATCTTCTCTTTTACTCTTCAGACACCAGACCTGACATTGCTTTCACTAAGAGATAGTAGAGTGTAGTAAGTTAAAAGCTCAGGCTTTATTCCTCTTCATAGGATTAATCAGCCTTCTAATATACTATGTAATTTGGTTATTTATTTACTTTTCTTTCCCCTCCCAATGAGTGCTGTGAAGAAAAGAATTTTAGTCTGTTTGATTTCTACTGAGTCAGACACTTTTTTAGCAGTACAAGGTACTTAACTTCTCTCAGCCTCAGATTCATCATTTATCAAGTGGGAATAATTGTGCCCATCTCAGTGTGTTGTTGTGAGGATTAAATGTGTTATGTACAGCACTTAGACCAGTGCCTAGAATAAAGCATATCATTGTTCCTTGAGATGTGACTGAATATTCCTCATTAGAGACTGGACAGGTAATAGGAGGTAATAAATGCAAGCCCGGCTCTCAGGTCAGCCGCAAGCCAGTAGCTCTTAATGCTGTTTGAATCAGGGTATACCTTGGAATTATCCATTTAAGTATGAGCATTAAATTATATGTGGACATAATAACTGTCCTTTTCTGAATTAAAAAAAAATTGAACATTGACTATTAAATTAGTAAAAGGGCTGGTGACTTAGAGGAAGTATGTAATAAAATTGCATTCATTCTTTGTGACTCCCCATTTCTTATCAGAAAAGTGGAGATATCTGAAATCTTTATGTCCTGCTACGTTTTGGAATTCAGATATTTTTAGATTTTCAAAAGAAAAAGGTACATAGGTATTCTATATTACATAGTATGTTATGTCCCAGTAGAGCCTGGGGTAGTGCCCCCAGATCCAACACATTAATTCATTTTTCAGCCAAATATATGAATATTCACACTGAGTGGATAAGTAAAGACTATAAAAAAATCCAGTTTTGGTTCAGATTAGGTTTTGCCACCAAAAGAGTTTCCTGTATAGATAGGAAGAAACATTTGTGGTTTCAGAACTTTTTAATTTTAGAATTGTGGGCCTTTTATCATAAGATTTTGGGGAAGATTAAATATGTAAAGCACCTGGAATATAGGAACTCAGTAAATTATTATTACCATTTTTTTTTTTTTGGATCAGGCCCGTGGCATATGCTTCCCAGGCTAGGAGTTGAATCGAAGCTGCAAGCTGATGGCCCATGCCACAGCCACAGCCACAGCCACACCTGACCCGAGCCACCTCTGTGACCTACACCACAGCTCATGGCCACGCTGGATCCTTAACCCACTGAGGGGAGGCCAGGGATTGAACCCAAGTCCTCATGGATACTAGTTGGGTGCATTACCCCTGAGCCACAATGGAAAATCCCTACCATTGTTATTCATTGTGTTAATATTATTGGTAGGATAGTGTTTCAATGGGTAGTAGTAGTAATTATTTCGAGACTGTGAAAATAAAGGGCTGTTAGAAATGTTACCCAGTTTCCCTGATTGTTGAGGCCAGACTGAAACTATGGATGATGTTTTAGGGAGGGTGTAGATAGAAATAAAAGGACTGGGAGGCCCATTCTTTGAGGTCTTTCGAATGTACACTTGGGGCTGAGTCGGCGAAGCTCATGAGTAGAGTCCTAGGTGGCACTGGGCCCCCAAATACTGGGAACTGCTTTTCCTCTCCTCCTCCACGCCTTTTCCCTTCTCTTCCTCCTCCTTTTGTGGTACTCAGTCTTATGACTGTCATCTCATGAGACAAAGGAAATTACTCAAGGCATGGACTTGAGTTTGAAGTTCACATGTGTGTGATGGGAGCCAACAAAGGTTTTCCGATCCTCTGAGAATAAAGAGTGCGTTCCTTATTGCTGCTGGGGGAAGTCGACGGTCACACTGCTTCTGCCTGTTAATCCTTCCCAGTTACGTTCCCGACATTCACTGGTTTGGTGGCACTTGGTTTTGCTCTTCTTTCCAGGGTTCAGGTCATGAACAACTGGCTGACTTGGGGTTATTAGATTGGGGTAGGTTCCTGAGAGTTGCAGTCACTCTAAGGAGTCATCTTGCCTTAACTGGAGGGTAAGATGGTTTATGAGGTCTTTGCCCTGAGACCCAGTACCTGAGAAATATCATAGACTTTGGAGCATTTTGAATCCTGCCTCCTCATTTGTAAGTGTGTGCAAGTCATTTAGCCTCTCTTGAGCCTCAGTTTCATGAGTTGTAAAAAGCGTTGTGAGAGTTATAGTCCAAAAATGTACAAACACCTAGTATATTCCCGAGTGCATAGCATGTGTCCCATAAAGAGTAGCTACATTAGCTGTATGTTTTCTTAGTTTTTATCTAATAAGAACACATTCCTAGAATGATCATTTGAAGATTTTTTTTTTTTGGTCTTTTTAGGGCTGCACCTGTGGCACACGAAAGTTCCCAGGCTAGGGGTCATATCGGAGCTGTAGCCGCCGGCCTACACCACAGCCACAGCAATGCGGGATCTGAGCCATGTCTATGACCTACACCACAGCTCATAGCAACACCGGATCCTTACCCCACTGAGCAAGGCCAGGGGATCCAACCCATGTCCTCATGGATACTGGTCAGATTCATTACTGCTGAGCCACAATGGGAACTCCCTGAAGATTCTTTATAATTAAAAAAATGATAATGAACTATAACAAAGGTATTGCTCTGGTGGGGGTGTTGATAATGGGGGAGGCTATGCATGTGTGGGACAGAAGTCTCTGTATTTTCTGCTCGGTTTTGCTATGAACCTAAACTGCTCATAAAAAATAAAGTCTATCAAAAAGTAATAAAAAATTATGATGATGTGGTAACTGCAGTAGCAGCTGTAGAAATCTTCAGCACTGTACAGTAAAGTAGATGTTTCTCAAATAATTTAGAACATGATATTGTGGAAAGAACCTGAGATTCAGTAACAGAAAGCCTGGCTTCCAGCCTGGGTTTTACCGGTTGTGTGATCTTGAACAAGTCACTTAATCAGATTTATTTTTTATTGTCAGTAAAATGAGGATTATGATGTAGACTCTGTCTCCCAGGGCTGATGTGAAGATCAAATGAGGGAGTCTATGTGGAAGCATTTTCTTACACTCGAACATGTCGTAGAAGTGATACGGTTTTGTAAATGTATTATTTTCTTTGCCTTTTTGGCAAAGGGACCTGGGTTCAGATCCAAGGGAGAAGAGTTAATCACAGGGTAACAGCCTGCATTCAGAAGGGGCCTCCTCCTCCTCTTTTCCTGCCAAAGCAACGTTTCGGGTAGAGGCAGGCGAGTCCTATCACTGAAAGCAGTGGGGAGAGGACAGGGAGGGACGAGCCTTTAAAAATGAAGTGAAATGAATGAAACACACAGAAATTCCCTATTTTGTCCTTTCTCATTTAATACTTAGCTCATTCCTGGCAAGGCATATTTACTTCCCTCCTCCTTCGGGGGTTTCCGTTTATGTAAACTTGTTTCTATTTATATGTCAAATCAGAGCATCATTATTTGAAAATAGAGAATTCTTGCTGCTCTGTGCAGTGACCAGGCAAACTTGGCTATTGCAACCCCAGATCATGTTGTTGTCTTCCTATACTATGCTGTCAAGTTGTTTTACTTTTATCCCAAGAGTTCTCCTTGTTATGATAAGCCCTTAAAAGTTAGCTTGGAGTTTCAGTGACACTGACTTAGTTACCAAAAGGACCTTGGAAAGGTGGCATGGCACAGTGGCAGGAGCCCAGGCTTGGAATCCTCAGACCTGACTTTGAATCTTGGCTATGCCGCTTGATAGCTTTGCGACATAAAAGGTCAAGTGACCTGTCTGAACCTCACTTTCCTCACAGGCAAAGTGAGGGTAGCACCCCTCTGCTTTTTAGGGTGGTTCGTAAAAAGCAGGGAAGCATTTTTTTTTTTTTTTTTTAATTAGGTGGGAAGGCTTTTGCATTTTTTGAATCCAGCTGTAAGCTAGTGGGCAAACCACTTAACTTTCCTGAGTGCCAGTCCACTCAGCTCTGACAAGGAGATGGCAACAGTCCTTGTCTATGAGGGTTATTCTGAAAATTAAAGATCATGGAATTAAAGTTCTGGAAAGTAGTGGGAACTGGCTCTTCATAATGCTGTTTGTTCAGCGGCTGAGTTTGCAGCCAGAAGGACCCGCGTTTAAACCCTATTTCTGCCACTTAGCCTCTTTGAACTTCATTTTTCGCTTAGAAAAATGGGGATAACAACTTCCTTTCATAGTTTCTGTTTGTTTGTTTGTCTTTTTGCCTTATCTAGAGCCGCACCCGCGGCATATGGAGGTTCCCAGGCTAGGGGTCTAACAGGAGCTGTAGCCGCCGGCCTTCGCCACAGCCACAGCAACGCAGGATCCGAGCCGCGTCTGCAACCTACACCACAGCTCACGGCAACGCCAGATCCTTAACCCACTGAGCAAGGCCAGGGATCGAACCCACAACCTCATGGTTCTTAGTCGGATTCGTTAACTACTGCGCCACCACGGGAACTCCCCTTGCATAGTTTTTGATTAGAGAGAATGTGCAGAAAATGCCTGGTGCTTAGGTAAAGCTGCTCAACGGGTACTAGGGTTATCACTGCAGTAGGTACTATAGCTAAATCACTGGAGTCTGAGTTGCTCATTGTGATTCTTCATTTCCTGGAAAATAACCAATAACTGACAGGTGTGTTTAAACTTTAACTCTTTTTTTTTTCTGGACCTGTGCGCGTTGCAACAATGGAAAACGTGAGTTTTTGACATTTAGCTCAAGGAAGAGATGACCCTGGGCAGATGGCCTTTGATCTGAAGGCGCATTAGGGGAAAACAGTTCACAGTTTTACAGGCTTATGTGACTGTGGGCTCTGTTCTCGCCCTCACCCCTAGGGAAGGTCTAATAACCTGAGTCTCTCAGCCTGCAAGGGGATAAAGCTGTGTTTATCTGCCTGAAGTATAAACTTTAAAACAGTGGCTCTTATTGTTTCCCTTTGAAAATATGGTTTGGAACCTGATGCCAGAGCTAAACGATTAATTATATATTGAGCCAGAAAGCAAGGCACTGTAGACATTTGTCCAGGTAACTCAAAGTAGACATTTTTCTAAAATCTGAACCAATGAGGTTGAATTTACTCATATAATTTTAATGGTTTTTCACCCTGGGTAGATCCAATTCAAACATATAACTGCCAATTGATCGTTCAGAATGTTTTCTGACTTTCAGTTTTATAGGCCAGCTTGCCTCTGGACATTATAATGCCAGTGCGTGGTCCTCCCTTGTGCTCACAAGAGAGGATCTTTTTGATACCAGAGGAGAAACACAGTTCCCTTATTCCCAGTTGCGTATCTTATCAGTGGAATGATTGGAAAGTAATAATTACAGAGTTGCTCTGGAATCAAGACAATCAGTTAAAAAACTTATGTCAGGGCACATTCTTGCAACCTGAATAATATGGCAATGTGGCTATCTAGCCGGGTCTCAGCTCAATTTACTGCACCCAAATAATGGGTACCTTGGTTTCCTAGGGCTGCCAGAACAACAGTGTAGTTTAAAACAACAGCAATTTATGGCCCCAGAGTTCTGGAGGATGAAAAGCAAAGTGCTGGCAGGACCACATTCCCTCTGAAGGTGCTGGGGAAAGACTTGTTTCAGGCCCGTCTCTCTGCCTCTGGTGGCCTCAGGCATCCCTTGGCTCAGAGGTCTTCACCCCAGCTCCCCGTCTTCACATGGTGTCTTCCCTGTGTGTCTTCACATTTTCCCTTGGTGTACACCTGTTTTTTTGTCCAGATTTCCCCTTTTTATAAGAACACATTCGCCTTGGATTAGGGTCCATCCTTATAACCTTGTTTTTATCTGATTACCTCTGAAAGACCCTGTTTCTAAAAAAGGTTATATTCTGAGGTACTGGGGGTTAGCACTTTGACGTATCTTTCTTTGAGGATACAGTTCAACTCATAACAATGGGTTTGGGTTTCTCACTGAAGAAGGCTCGTGAACTTTACAGAATTTACCCTGGCTCTCAGGGATTCTCTGATAGTCTCTCTTTCTCTTCGTCAGATGCATCTTTTAAAGGCATGAAACATTCACAAATTCCAGGGGCTATAGTTATAGAATTTATTGTAAGATAAGGAACTGAGAGTTTAGTTATGTGCGGGCATGACTTAAAATTTTCAGAATTGGGAGTTCTCATTGTGGCGCAGTGGTTAACGAATCCGGCTAGGAACCATGAGGTTGCAGGTTCGATCCCTGGCCTTGCTCAGTGGGTTAACGATCTGGTGTTGCAGTGAGCTGTGGTGTAGGTTGCAGACGCGGCTCGGATCCTGCGTTGCTGTGGCTGCGGTGTGGGCCAGTGGCTACAGCTCTGATTGGATCCCTAGCCTGGGAACCTCCACATGCTGCGGGTGCGGCCCTAAAATGACAAAAGGCAAAAAAAAAAAAAAAAAAATTTTCAGAGTTGGCAAACAAAGATGCTATTGCAGATTTTTTGTTGTTGTTGTTGACTTAAGTGCATAAAAATCCATGGTCAATAGAGCAAAGCTAAGGTAGAAAAAAGATAGAAGAGGAGAAGGACCTGAAGTGGAGCTTTCAGTGAGGAAAAGAGGTATTTAGATGGCTAGAGAGGTTGAGGAAAGTCAGTCTAAAAAGGAAAACATAACACAAAACTTCAGAGAATAGAATGGGCAAGTTGGTGGGGTATGGACTTTAGTCAATAAATATTCACCCTGGTGTTTATATTCTAGGTACTCGTAATATCTCAATGAACGAAATGTGAAAAATCACTGCCCTCACAGAGCTTACATTCTTGGTGTGTGCGTGCGTGCGTGCGTGCTGTGGGAGAAAACAGAAAATAAACAAGTAGGTATTATAGGGTCATCAGTACTTTAGAGGAAGAAAAAAAATGTATGGTGGAAGAAGGAGGCTTGGGAATGCAGGAAAGAAAGCAGGGGCAATTTTAAACAGGCATTCAGAGCAGGCCTCACTTAGAAGGGAACCACTGAGCAAAGACTTGAAGGTGAGGGGATCCTCTGGCTCTCTGAGAGAGGAGCATTCTAGAAAGAGAGAATCATCGGTGCAAAGGACCTAAGGGAGGAACGTGCTTGAAATATTTAAGGAAAAGCCAGATGGCTATTATGATGGAGCAGGTAGAGGAAGAGAGAGAGAGAAGACGGAAACCAGTCCCTTGTGAGGACCATTTATTTGTTTGTTTGTTTCTTTATTTATTTATGCTTGAAGCACATGCAAGTCCCCAGGCCAGGGATCAGACCTGCACCACAGCAGCCACCTGAGCTGCTGCAGTGACAACGGCAGATCCTTAACCCGCTGTGCCACTGAGAAGTCCCGAGGACTTTTGTTTTATCTGAGGGAAACCAGTAGTCTGGGTAGTGGTTATGGAGTAAAAGCGGAGGAATGAAATGACATGACTGACATTTAAAGAGGATCTCCCTGGCTCTCTAGGAGGCAGAGTTAGTAAGAGAAATGCAGGAGGCTAACCCAGGGCAGAAATAACGGAGCCTGGAGCAGGGTCATAGCTGAGGAAACAGACCGGATTCTGGATTCTGAATATACTGTTTTCCTGATGGCTTTCTTATAGCCAATAGGGTTTTCTGACAGGTTGAATGTGGACAGTGAAAGTCAAGTGTGACACTAAAACTTGCCTTAGTGGACAAGGTGGAGTTGTCATTAGCCGAGAACAGGAAGCCACGTAGGGGCAGGATGTCTGTGGGATGGGTAGGGAGAAACCGGGGCCTCACGTTTGGACATCGAAGTATGAGATGTCTATGAGACATCTGAATGGAGGTATTAAATAGCCGGTTGTGTATGGAAGTCTGGAGTTCAGCAGAGAGGTTTGAGCTGAAAATATAAATTTGAGAGTCACTGGAGTATATAGATTGGATGGGCTCTCCAAGGATGTGAGTGATGATAGTAAAAGACATCCAAGGACTGAGTCCTGGGACCTTCCAACGTTAAAAGGAGAAAGCAGAAAAAGAGCCTGAGAAGGAGTAGCTAGTGAGGTAGAAGGAATAGCAGTGGGATTTATTTGGCTGGTTGAGGGTTAATAATCCATTGAGACAGGACAAGAGCTAAGTTGGTGAAAGGTCTTAAAGACCAAAGAAGGAACCTAGATGTTTTAGATGCTGAAACTGAGGCATAGTTTGATAAAAGATTTGTCTCAGATGACTTCATGATAAATCTGTCCTTCTAATTCCTGTGCCTGGAGTCAGTCAGCATCTTCATGGTTGAGAAAAATTTCCTAGTGAGCAAGTTTTAGAGTTATTCGTCTCACTCTACCATGGAGTTTGATAGGAAAGGCTGTTTCATCCTGAGTTGTTCAGAATAGCAAATCCTTCATCTGCTTTGCATGCGTGTGTCTCTGCTCAGCGGTATATCGTAGAGAAGCTCCCATGGAGCCACCAAAGCCCATAGGTCAGAATTACTTTCTTCAAATGTAGCTTTACTCACAAGCTTGATAAAGGAGAGGTTATAGGCTCGAAAGTTTCCAGACCCAAGGAGTTTCCAGAATCCTGTTTCTGGTCTCATGCTCTTGTTTTTGTTGAGATAATTTGCTTTCCTTATTGACCTTTGACTTGGGAATTTGGGTTTTCTTTTTGTAGTATGAAATTAATGAAATTAAAGACCATTAGATTCCAAAGGAGACCGAAGTAGTATCTTCGGAAACTGAAGTGTGATGTAACAGTATCCTGGAGAGGAAGACCAGGAAATTCAGCAACATCCCTTGAGAGAGATGGAGAATCAGAGGTGGTGGTTTGGCACGTCCTGTGCCACACAGTTCCTAGGTAGTTATCCCTAACTTGGGAAAAGACTTAAGCCTGGTGTAGAATTTTCACTGGTTTTTGCTTGTGGCCATTCAGTAACTGCCGACTTAATTGGTGCTTCAAAGAAGTAAGTAACTAAGCGTTGGCATTTAATAGCCTTTGAAACTTGTTTTTAGGCATTTTTTGTCCCATTTCTTTGTTGCCTTTTTGATCTAAACTCTCAAACCCTTGCAGAACTGAAGCAGGAAATTTAGATTTAACCTCAAGAGTCAATGTTTTGTCTTGTGTCTCCTCTAATATAATACAGATGTTAGGATGGCTGTATTTTACTTGAAACACTTATTGAATTTCTGCCTTACTCCTTTCTCTTGCTAATGGGAAACAGTCTAACTGTAGTCCTCATTAAACGCAGAGAATCCAAGTTGTAATCTTGAGAATGTACATGGAGAGATGATATATTTAGGATATCTACTTAGATTACAAAGCCTTAAACTGCTTCACTATTTGAGGGGGGAAAAATCATCTCCCGTCCAAAAAAGAAAAAAAAAAGACACTGAGAAACAAAGAAAAACATTAAAGATTAAAAAAGCATTAGTTTAAAAAAACTAATTGCCCTCCAAATTTCTCTTTTTTGGACTAGATCACCTGGGCAGTCTGTAATATGGCAAGATGTCGCTTTTTAACACTCCGTATTCTAAGTTTACAATGACTGTGTTTTCTAGCTACAAAAATAGCTCTAAACTGTGCTATTTCTGAGAATTGCACAGACTGTCTGAATACTTCAGCACCTTTGAAATTGCCGTTTCAGCTCCCTGCGGCATATGCCCTCTCTAGGTCAGCTGGTCAGAGGAGGCCCCACATGTCCAGCTACATTATCATCAGTACTGATCCAACCATCTGAATTTTATTTTTTTTCCAGGTTGGCGGCAAATGTATTTAAGGGGGGGAACCCTTCATAACGTGGATGTGTAAATGTAAGCTTATTTATATGCTTTAGATATGATTTCTTCAGTGGCCCAGTGACTTGATCTGCTTCAGCTAGTCTAAACACGTGTCACAATTGTGTTTGTACCCTCTTTCAATTTACTTGATTGCAGACCTTCTTGTTGACCTGTGTTCCAGAGGAAAATAAGCATGTATCCTTGTCCTCAGACCAACCACTGATTTGTTTACTCTGACAGTTACAAGTAATCATGGGACAGAGCTGTCCAAAGGTGCAATGGTGGCCTCTCCCAGGCTCACATAGTGAGGTCTCGGTCAGTGAAGCCAGGTGACAGACATGACTCTGGCATGTAGACTGGTGACTACATGGCAGGGTCTTATAAAGAGAGTCATGACTGAAGGAGCAGTTGGTCTAGATGACTCTCACGTCCCCTTCTCACTCCTCGGTGCTTTGATCAGTGCAGCTGGTTCAGTCCTATCAGGACTGGCAGGGTCTGGAGAGTTTGGTTATTAAATGAACGGTTTGGAGTCACGTTTGCATCTGGTCCATTGTGTGCGAGTGAACCAGATAATAATTGCATGTGTCCACTTGGCCATGGTATGTAGAATCAGCGTTCTGTGGGAAGAACATTTAAAATCATTTTTTGTTTTGGCATTGACATTTTATTTGAAATTTAAATTTTCACTCGTGTGCTCATTAGAAATGCTGGGCATCTGGTTTAAAAAGAACCCAAAAAACCCAGAGTTCCCCTTGTAGCTCCGCAGTAACGAACCTGACTAGTATCCATGAGGATGCGGGTTCGCCCCTGGCCTCGCACAGTGGGTCTGGGGTCTGGCATTGCCATGAGCTGTGGTGTAGGTGGCAGACGCGGCTTGGATCCTGTGTTGTGGTGGTGTAGGCCAGCAGCTACAGCTCTGATTTGACCCCCTAGCCTGGGAACTTCCATATGCCTCACCTGCAGCCCTAAAATAAAAAAAAAAAAAATCAAAAAACAAAAAACCAAACAACCTGAGTTAGTCAGCAGTTCTAAAGTAATATATATTTATGTACAAATGACTATGATGACAAAACTAATTATTATGTCAGTGATAATGACACTACTGTGGCAGAATGCAGTGGTGTATCTGATCAAGCACTATATTATTTTCTAGTAAGACAGTACAGTATTTCTATTGTTATAACTATGGTACACCTTATCATTGTGGAATTATAATGGGTCTTCTTTACTAAATGTCCCTTCCTTACTCTCAATCCTGCCATGTGTTTCTTTCTTTCTTTCCTTTTTTTCCCCTTTTCTTTTTTCCCCTTAGGGCTGCATTCATGGACTAGTTCCCAAGCTAGGTGTCGAATCGGAGCTGTAGCTGCCGGCCTAAGCCACAGCCACAGCAACGCGGGATCTGAGCCACGTCTGCAACATATACTACAGCTCATGGCAACACCACATCCCAGACCTGAGTGAGGCCAGATCCCATCCCTCATGGATGCTAGTCAGATTTGTTTCCACTGTGCCACGGTGGGAACTCCCTGTTCCTTTCTTTTTATGGACTTTGCATAACATTAACATGTAAGTTTAAACCTACACAGGTAAACAAGAAGACAGTAGAGGAAAGAGCAGAGCTGTTGGTTCAGATTATTCTGGGTTTGAAACACCACTGTGAAGCTCATTAGCTGTACTGCATAGTTTCCAGCTTCTTAGATTATTTGGAAAAAGACCCTGGGCTTCATGAAATTTCACTTGAAGCAGGTCCTTTGTCCAAGGAGACATTACTTATAAGAGGGACCACTGTTCCCAGCTGGGCCTGGGACGTTAGTGGGCATGAAGTTTGTCGTCTGTGTTAGTGGCTTGTCCCTTGTTCAGTGCTTGGTGGGAGATCAAAGGTGGAAGGGAAACCAGGGTACGCTCAACAACAAGGAACTCGATGGTCTCGAAAGAGAATATGTAGCGCAAATACTTCTGTGTGGCAAAGATGAAAGCATGTTAGAATTCCAAGAGTTTTTGTGATGACGGAAAGTCTTTGAGTAGGTATTTGTTTTTCTTTATAGGGCATATGTGAAGAAAACACCAAAGAAAGTTTTTTTTTTTTTTTATGAAATCTTTGCTCTTTTTGGTGTCTCCTGCCCTGTTTTCCTGCCTCACGCTATGGGCGGCCTTACTCCATGTGACGTTTTGACTAGGCCACCCAGACTGCTTGTATTCACTCTGGTGTTACCTCCTCCAGTGTGTCTGTAGACTCTCACGGCCTCCTAGTGTTGTTTCCCTGAAAAAGGCTCTTCTAAAGTGGAGGTGTGAGCTCTTGAAAACAAGCTTGCTCTGACAAATCCAGGTAGTATATAAATTGCACATGTAGTAACTGCCTGTCTGTTTAAAAAAAGTAAATAAAAAAATAAATAAAACAGGAGTTCTCACTGTGGCACAATGGGATCGGCGGTGTCTTGGGAGTGCTGGGACACAGGTTTGACCCCCTGCCTGGCACGGCGGCTTAAGGATTCAGTGTTGCTGCAGCTGCAGCTTAGGTCGCAACTACAGCTCAGATCTAATTCCTGGCCTAGAACTCCACATGCCGTGGGGCGCCCCCCCCAAAAGAAGCAAACAAACAAAATGATCTGTGTCTAAACTGTTCCACTTGACAGGCAAGTGGCTTGGAGTTGCAACAGACTGGGATTCCTGTGGTACCGAACCCAAGTTTGCTGTGCTCACCCCACAACAGGCCAGTAAATTCAGAGACGAGTTGTTAGGGCAAGGCATAATGACTTTAATCAGAAAGCTAGCAGACCAAGAAGATGGCAGATTAGTGTCTCAAAAAACCATCTTGCCTCGGTCTGAATTCAGGCTCCTTTTCTACAGAGGAAGAGGAGGGGCCAGCAGTCATTCACTAACAGCCACTTGCTTGGGGTAAGTGCTTACTACAATGCTGTCCAGTGACTGAGCAGGACCACTAAAGGTCGTGTACTAACCATTGCTTGCTTACACCTAGAGCTTGCAAGGAAGGGGAGGGCTGGCCTGGCCCTTGGACTGTAGACCACAGGGCCTTACCTTAGGAGATTGAACAGCCTCCAGACCAAGTTTGAGTGGGGTCCCACTAGATGAAGGAGCAAGCCAGTGCAGAGAGAGGACAAGTGGGCATGAGGCCACAGCAAGGTATCTGAGGACACTAGACAAAGGAAGTGAGAGGCTACAGGGCGGACAGGAGGCAGAACACTGCAAGGCCCCTAGCTAATTGGAGAGCTATTTGTAACCAGCTTACTTGCTTGGCAGTGAATGTGTCTTAAGGCAAATAAATACACTATGCAAAAGATAAAATCACTGGTTCCCTAACCTTGAAGCCTTAGGATCCCTGGGCTTGCAGATCTGGCTCTTCGTGTTATGGGAGAGTGAGCTCTGGAAAGTGACTAGGTTATCCCAAGAGCAGCTGGGGAAGTCTGACCCTCCCCTGCTCTTCCTTCCCTCACCACTCAAATAAACAGCAAATCCCATTAGCAGATCTCAGAAATTTTCATGGTTAAAGGAAAATGCTGGAAAAGAGGTAGGAAATTTTGGTCCTTTACAACTGGTTTGAAGCTTTACAACCTGGCAGCTAAAGACGTATTGGGTCTACATTCCCTGTTATCTGCTTTTACTATTTGGCCTGCAATATAAGGCATTTAATGCATGGCTACTCTTGAAACTTGGTGTGGGCCTGTAAATATTAGAAGTTAACAGTGAAGGGGACAGGGGCATTTTAGTGGAGTAAGTCATTAGATAGTCTTGGTTTCCGGTTTCATGGCATTTAAATGATGGTCTTCTCATTTTAATTTGTATTACAAAGGAGCTATTGAAGTGGAGGAATGTTTTCATGTTCTCATATCAGAGCCAAATGAGCAAAACATTAAAGAAAAGCAGTAGTTCAAATGGTTTCCAAATCAGAAAAAGTCACTTTTCTCTATAATTTTCCCATTCTGATTCCTATTTATATTTTCAGTGGAGGCCGAGTTGTGGTTGTCATAGCAATTCCTTTTTTCTACACAAAACTCTGTTATTTTTACTATTTGTACCTCATAGCAAGTCCAGATCTATTCAAATCTGTTTTACATGACCAGATTACATCTTTTAACCTTCACCTCATTATCCTTAATGTCTTTTGACCTCTTGAGTTATAGGATTTCTTAGGATTCTCTTTGATGAAGTGGGAAATAGTCCCATGAACAGGGTGGTTTGAAAACAGTGGAAGTCTGTGAGTCCATACCCTCCATTCTTCCCTTTGCCTTCAGCATCTTTAGTGGCACTGAGGTCCTTGTGTATTTCCATCACGGCTCTACACAGGTGGTCCTGGCTTAAATACTGGACGTCTTTGTTGGATTTTGTTCCTTTTTCTTTTTCCCATCCTTTTTCTTTTCTTCCTTATGCTTTTAGATTTTTTCCATGCAGTTTTCAGTTACTCTTTTGATCCCACTAAAATTTTTCTACTGAAAAGTTTTGTTTGAAGTGGCAGTGACCCAATTCTTGTCAAATCCATTAGCTTCTCATAATTTATCATTTATATCTTTTCTGTGGCTTTGATACTGTTGACCAGTCAATCCTCCTTGAAGCTATCCCCTCTGTTTTTTTTTTCCTCTTTTTTGTCTTTCCGTCTTCCCACCCATCCATTGACTTCTATCACAGCAAGATACCGTTCAGGGTCCTGCATTGTTCTTGTATCTGGATGGGCCTTTCCCAACATCTCCTAGGCTCTTCTTTTAGTTCCTGCTCCAAAAAGGAGCCCGTTTTCCTAGGTTCTGCCTTAAAACAGCTCTATGTTCCACATTCACTTCCCGGGTGAACCACTCCATGTTCCGCATTCAGTTCCTGGTTGAACAGAACTACATTCACTTCCTGGATGGGCTTATTTACCCTCTGGATGCCTCCTGTCATTAGAGTGGGCTAACCCTTAAACACGTGTCACTGGTTCTGACCCCTGACCTCCTCTGCAGTCCTCTGTCTCCAAAGTGCAGCGCTCACATCTCCACTTTCAGGACCTGCCGCCTCACACTGGGTTCCTACCTTCTCCCCCAGTTCCAACCTGGCTATTCTCAACTATCAGAGGCACTACTCTCCTGCCAGTTGCCTAGCCTAAAAACCTTGAAATCTTTTGACATTTTTTTTTCATTTTCCATATCCAGTTTCATATGAATGGTCACTGCTAATAACTTCATAATACTTTTCCTATCCCAGCCTGCTGTTTTTACTGTCACCTTCTAATATTTCAGGTGAGGGCAGAGGACTTAGAGTGCTTCTTTGCCCTCTTTATCAGTTACCACAAAGAAAAGCCAGGACCTGATTCAAATGCAAATCTCTGGTTAAAAAACACACACACACGTACACACACATACAAACACACACAAGCGTAGGTCTACGGCAATGGTTCTCACGCTTAAATGATCTCAGTCTCTATTTAGACTAAAAAATTATTGAAGTCTCCAAAGAGCTTTTATTTATATGGGTTATAGTTATGGATATTTATCACATTAAAAACAAAAACTGGGAAGTTAACTAACAATACTAGCTTTTTTATTTTTATTTTTTTAAATTTTTTTATAACAATGAATTTTATTTCAGTTATAGGTGTACAAAGATCATCACAAGTCAATGTGATAGATTTTGTGTCCCAAACCCACTGTGCATCCCCCCACCCCCCAGATTGTCTTATTTGAAAAACCAAGGTTTTCCAAAATCTCTGAGTCATTGTCTGTTCTTCAAAGAAGTTCATTGTGTCTCTTTAGTTTCCACATGTAAGCGGTAGCATTGGGTGTTGCTGTCTAATTGTCTGACTGATTTCACTTCGCATGATAATTTCTAGGTCCATCCATGTTGCTGTAATGTTATTTCGTTCCTTTTAATGGCTGTGTAATATTCCATTGTGTGTACGTACCATATCTTCCCTATCCACTCCTCTGTCGATGGGCATTTAGGTTGTTTCCATGACCTGGCTTCTTTCCTCTCTAGCTGCTTTAGATGTAAACTTAGGTTGTTTATGTGAGTTTTTCTTGTTTCCTGAGGTAGGATTGTATTGCTATATACTTTTCCTCTTAGAACTGCTTTTGCTGCATCCCAGAGGTTTTGGATTGTCGTATCTTTGTTGTCATTTGCTTCTAGGTATTTTTTAATTTCCTCTTTGATTTCTTCAGTGATCCATTGGTTGTTTAGTAGTGTGTTGTTTAGTCTCCACGTGTTTGTATTTTTTGCCATTTTTTTCTTGTTGATTTCCAGTCATATAGCACTGTGGTCAGAGAAGATGCTTGAAATGATTTCAATTTTCTTAAAGTTACTGAGGCTTGATTTGTAGCCCAGGATATGATCAATCTTAGAGAATGTTCCATGCGCACTTGAGAAGAATGTGTATTCTGTTGCTTTTGGATGGAATGTCTTATTAAATATCTATTAAGTCCATCTGAGCTAATGCTTCACTCAGGGACTGTGTTTCCTTATTGATTTTCTGTCTGGATGACCTGTCCATTGCAGTAAGTGGGGTGTTAAATTCTCCCACTATGATTGTGTTATTGTTGATTTCTCCTTTTAAGGTTTTTAGCAGTTGCCTTATATATTGTGGTGATCCTATGTTGGGTGCATAGATATTTAAAATGGTTATATCTTCTCCTTGGATTGATCCTTTGATCATTATGTAGTGCCCTTCCTTGTCACTTAAAATGTTCTTCATCTTAAATCTATTTTGTCTGATAGGAGTATTGCTACTCTGGCTTTCTTTTGATGCCCGTTTGCATGGAATATTTTCTTCCATCCTCTCACTTTCAATTTGTATGTGTCTCTAGAAGTGAAGTGGGTCTCTTGAAGACAGCATATATATGGGTCTTGTTTTTGTATCTATTCGGCTAGTCCATGTCTTTTGGTTGGGGCATTCAGTCCATTAACATTTAAGGTAATTACTGATGTATGTGTTCTTATTGCCATTGTATGAACTGTTTGGGGTTTTTTTGCTCTTTTTTTACCCTGAAGTTTTGATATAGGAGTCTATATACAAATGAGATTATTTTAAGTTGTTGGTTTCTTAATTGCACGTGCTTCTCCAATGACCTGCATTTGTGCTCTCTTCTCACGATTGCTGATTTTGGTAGCATAACTGTGCATGGATGATTTAGTATCTTTATTCACTTTCCTGGTGAGCCTTGTCATTTGAGGTGTTTTTGTTTCTGGTTGTGACCTTTTCTTTTCTGACTCGAGAAGTTCCTTTAAGATTTGTTGTAAAGCTGGTTTAGTGTTGCAGAAATCTCTTAGCTTTTGCTTATCTGTAAAGGTTTTGATCTCTCCTTCAAATCTGAATGAGAGCCTTGCAGGGAAAAGCAATCTTGGTTGGAAGTTTTTCCCTTTCATCACATTAAGTATATCATGCCACTCCCTTCTGGCCTGCAGAGTTTCAGATGAGAAATCTGCTGATAACCTAATTGGGGTTCCCTTGTATGTCATTTGTTTCTTTTCCCTAGCTGTTTTCAAAATTTTCTCTTTGTCTTTAATTTTGGTCATTTTGATTAATATGTGTCTTGGGGTGTTCCTCCTTGGTTTTATTTTATATGGTACTTGTTGCACTTCCTGGATTTGAGTGAGTGGTTCCTTTCCCATATTAGGGAAGTTTTCGGCTATTATCTCTTTGAATATTTTTTCTGTCCCCTTCTCTTTCTCTTCTCCCTCTGGCACCATAATACGGATGTTGGTGCGTTTAACATTATCCCAGAGTTCTCTGAGACTCTGCTCATTTCCTTTCAATCTTTTATCTCTTTTCTCGTCTGCATTAGTGATTTCCACTAATCTGTCCTCCACCTCACTGATTCATTCTTCTGCCTCCTGTATTCTACTCTTGGCTGCTTCTAATGAATTTTTTATTTCAGTGATTGTATTTTGCATCTCTTCTTGTTTAATTTTTACAGCTTGTATTTCTCTGCTCAGTGTTTCCTGTAAATGATCAATCTTTGCCTCCAGTCTATTTCCAATGCCTTGCATCATCTTCAGCATCAACAGTCTAAAGTCTTTTTCTGGGAGGCTGATAATCTCCTCATCACTGAGCTGTTTTTCTGGGCTTTTCTCTTTCTCCCTTATCTGAGTTACAGTTTTCTGTCTTCATTTTTATAGGTTTTTGGCTTGGTGACCTTTTTGCCAACAATAGAGTTGTAGCCTCTCTTAGTTCAGGTGTTTGCCTCCCCTGTGGCTAAAGTTGGTATGGAGGGTGCTTGCTGTAGGCTTCCCGATGGGAGGAACTGAAGCCTGCCCACTGGTAGGTGGGGTTGATTCCTCTCCCTCTGATGGGTGGGGCTTTGGCTCTGGATGAGATTAGAGGCTGGCTGTGTGCCTGAGGGGTCTTTAGGCAGCCTGTTTACTGATGGGTGGGGCTGAGATCCCACCTGGATTATTGTTTGGCCTGGGGCTTCTCAGCACTGATGGGGGGGGACCAGATTTTCGCAGAAATGGCCCCCTCCAGAGAAATGCAGGCTGATGAATGTTCCCGAGAGCTTCACCTCCGTTGCCCTTCCCCCACAACAAGGCACAGTCACCCCTGTTTTCCCAGGAGATCCTCCAAGAATTGCAGTCAGGTTCCACCTGGATTCCTATGGAGACTGCTTTGCCCTGGGACCCAGTGCATGTGAAAGTCTGTGTGCGCCTTTCAAGAATGGGGTCTCTGTTTTCCCCAGTCCTGTGGAGCTCCTGCATACAAGCCCCACTGGCCTTCAATGCCAGATGCTCCACAGGCTCTTTCTCCCTGTGCCCGATCCCCAGGCGTGGGGTTTTGATGTGGGGCTCAGAGCTCTCAGTCCTGTAGCTGAGTCTCTGTGATGCAGCTACTTTCCAGTCTGTGGGGCTTCCCACCCAGGAGGTATGGGGTTGCTTCTATCTTGTAATTGCCCCTCCTACCTCTTGATGTGGTCTCCTCTTTGTCTTCTGCAGTAGAATATCTTTTTTGGAAGTTTACATTCCATTTGGTTGAAGGCTGCTCGGCATTTGGTTGTAGTTTTGTTGTTTTTTGGGAGAGAAGTTGAGCTCCAGTCTTTCTATTCTGCCATCTTAATCCAATCTCCTCAATACTAGCTGTTTTAAAAGTTGTAATAAACTCATTATATATGAACATAGCATGTTTTTATGAAAAAAAATTTTTTTCAAAGCAAAAGCAGTGAGAAAAGTGATGTTATTTTACATTTTTGCAAATTTTCTTAAGGTCTGGCTTAATAGAAGACAGTTGGATTGTTAAATCTGCTTCTAGGGAAGTTCCCATTGTGGCTTAGCAGTGTCGAACCTGAATAGTGTCCATGAGGATGTGGGTTCGATCAGTGGGTTAAGGATCTGGTGTTGTCATGATCTGTGGTGTAGGTCGCAGAAGCTGCCCAGATCTGCTGTGGCTCTGGCTGTGGTATAGGCCGGCAGCTGTAGCGCCCATTCAACCCCTAGCGTGGGAACCTCCACATGCAGCCCTAAAAAGACCAAAAAAAAAAAAAAAATCTGCTTCTGCTGTGATATCATGTATCTTCTGACCCCAGGAAAGACCCACTCTGCCGTTACTGGTGAAAGAACAGGAGTTATAATAACATCTTAATATCATGATGGAAATTATTTTGATTTTGAGGACTCCCTGAAAGCATCTAGGGGATCTCCAAAGGTTCCAGGACCACATTTTGAAAATCACTGGCCTAGAGGGTTGCTAAGTCTTTTTCTGACTCAATGTTTTCTTGTTCTTTTTCATTACCTTTGCATTGGGAGTGGATAAGCAATGAGATCCTGCTGTATAGCACAGGGAACTATATCCAGTCACTTGTGATGGAACATGATGGGGGATAATGTGAGAAAAAGAATGTATATATATGTATAACTGGGTCACTTTGCTATACAGCAGAAATGGACAGAACACTGTAAATCAATTACAATAAAATTTTTCTTAAAAAGTTTAAAATCAAACACAATCATGTAGTCAGAATTTAACATATATTGAGAAATCCAGTCCCTAAAGCTTGAATATACATCAAAATGGGTAGCTTTTAAAAAATCAGTGTGTTAAATTGCCACAGTCCTGACAAAGAGGCCACACTTTATTGTTTTCTCCAATTCTGTGTTCACATCTCTAGGTCTTCTAACCACCTGGATTCTATAATTATATAATTTAATATACACCTACATTTTCACTATTTGTGTTAATGGAGAGCAAAACGGATATAAGGAAATAACTCTAAAACTCTATCACTACCTTTCCCCTTCTGTATTTGGTAATCATACACTGAATTTTGCTCTGTGCTCAGACTGCTAGATGCTGGGATATTAAATTTATAGACACAATGGCCCCATCCCTGAGTTCATACCTTGGTGTGAACACAGACTCAAACACCAGAAATCACAATATAATGTGTTAAGAGAGGAGACCTAACTCCTTCAAGAGAAATCTGTGGTGACGCAGAACAAGGTCCTTCTCTCTTCTAAGCCACTGTGAGGGGAGCAATGGTCTCCAGTCCCCCTTCTGTCAAAGGAGACCGTCTGGAGCATGTAGAGCCAAAGGTTTCCGGCGCTTTGTGTTGAGCAGAAAGCTTATCGTCTACCAGTTAACTGTGGAAACTTATTTTTCTGGAGACTGAACATAAGCCATTAGAGTATATAGCGGTGGGTGGCTTGTGGAGAGGGGAGGTAGGACCTTAGAACTAGAAATGAAAATGGTGGTCTTGGGAATATAAAAAGGAGGCAGTAATGTAGGGTACTGTCTCTGGATGGCTGCCTCCCTCTCTGGAGAGGAGAGAGAGTGTCTCCTTTTCACACAGTTCAGGCATAGATTGAAATAATACCACCACCACCACCACCACCACACCTGCTATTACTACTATTACTGCTACTGCCAATTGCAGTCAGCAGTGTACTGAGTGCAGGCGTTGTAAAGACACTGCACGTTTGCTTCCGCACCACCACCAGATACAGCAATAAAGGGAGTCACACAGATGGTTTTTGGTTTCCCAGTACATATAAAAGGTATATTTACACTGCACTGTAGTCTATTAGGAATGCAATACCAGAGTTCCCATCGTGGTGCAGCGAAAACGAATCCGACTAGGAACCATGAGGTTGCGGGTTCGATCCCTAGCCTCGCTCAGCCGGTCAAGGGTCCGACCTTGCCTTGAGCTGTGGTTTAGGTTGCAGACGCGGCTTGGATCTGGCATGGCTCTGTGACTGTGGCATTGGCCAGTAGCTGTAGCTCCGATTAGACCCCTAGCTTGGGGAACCTCCATATGCCATGGGTGCGGCCCTAAAAGGACAAAAAAGGGGGGGGGGAGAAAAAAATCAACAGCATTATATCTAAAAAACAAAACAACAAAAAACGTACCAACTTTAAAATATTTTATTGCTAAAAATGCTAACCATCATCTGACAGGGTTGTTAAAAACCTTCAGTTTGTAAAAGACCCAACTGTCTGCAAAGTGCCATCAGTATAATGAAGAACAGTAAAGCAAGGTATACCATACTGACTCTCTGCCGGGCACAATGCTAAGCTTTTTGCCTGCATTCTCTCATTAAATCTTCATAACAACACTATGTAGAGGCAATTTTCATTCACTGGTAAGGGTATTGTGTACCTTCTGTGTGTCAGTTCAGAGGGTTAGGTGCCAGGGCTGGGATGCTGAGCCATACAGATGTAGTTTGTATGGTTATGGAACATGGAGTGTAGTAGTGACGAGGTTAGAAATTAGCCAAATAATTACACTGATAAATATACATAGATGGTTATGCACTGTGCTGAGTGCTCCCATATTATGTATTGTGTGCCTATGATGTTTTAGGCTTTAGCGTGAAATAGGGCTACTGTTATTATCTCTGTTCCAAATAAGCAAACCGAGTAAATTTCAGTAAATATCCGAATAACTTGCCGGACTTCAGAGATGGGTCCTTGTGCTGGTAGATGAGTCACTGAGTATATGGGCTGGGGGGTTGACTACCTGTGGGGTCTTTGCCGTGGTTGTCACTAGAGGTGCCTAAGGCACTACGTGCTAGTAGGTGTCATCAGGCAGTTGGGAGCTAAGATCCTGATGATCGTGGCAAGGCTAGGTGTTCTCCCTGGAACATTCAGAATTTGGGAATGAGGAGAAAGTTACATAGTATAATCGCTATGTTGAAAGTGAGGAGCAAGTCCAGCAAGATACGTTTTTAAAACTATCTTAGATCTGTTTCTAAATATGTATCCAAAGGAAGCATTTCCCATAAACTTTCCTTTGGAAATAACACAGGTTTTATCATAAAGAAGGAAAAGGAAGTTTGGGGGAGAGAGCAGTGCAGAAGAACAGGAAACTTTTATAGATAATGGCAACTTTTGATGTGCTTCCTTGAGCTGTCGCTGCCTCCCTGGTCAGCTGTACGTGTGCTGGCTTGTTATTTCCGTAGTACAGAGTCATCATCACATCAGAGCCCCTTCACTGGCTCTCTTTCTCCTGGACCCGTGGTCCTCTCTGCAGTTACAGGGCTTCTGGAAAGCCTAGAGGAACTGACTTGTCCTCTTCATGGTGTCAAATACTGTCCTGTCCCCTGCAGATGGTGGGACGAGTATATGATCTTTTTTTTTGAGGAGTGAAAAATGTGCCAGAAATGAGGTGGATGCGGGTAAGGCCAAGTCCTTATTGTTGAGAGGAGGTTTTATGGAAGCTGAGTGTTACATGCGAAGGGGACTTGCCCCGTCCCCCAGCTGCTTAGTGGCCCTGGGAGGGACCCCCCGAGTGACATCAGGTTGGGTAGCCACGCCAGTTGAGTGGAAAACCTTGGAAACTCTGGACCAAGTCTGTGGAGGAGAGTGACGGGAGATCACTGTTTAACTAGCTCGTGTTGAAAATCCACTTTGAACCTATGTGCGTTTCCTCTTCCTTATTTCATTTGCCCAAGGAAGTGACCTCAGAGCAAATAAGCGAGAAAAAGCAAATTAAGTACTCATGAAAGTGACATTTCAATGCAAACAACATATTTTGACCATCGACTATGGGTAGAGGGTAGCAGGGTTATTTTACATTTGACCGCCCCGCCCCCCCAAAAGATATGTTTAGTTCAGGGAACTATCCCTTTGCAGGGGCGGGGTTGATTCTGTTATTTGTTGGGAATCAGAATTTTTAAGAACCAGAAGGAATCTCAAAAATCATGTTATCTAATTCTCTCATTTGACATTTTCATTTTAGGAAGCTCCACAGAGTAAAATGATGTGCCAGATTCCTTTTATAGCTGAAACGTGACTGAAATCCCATTACCTTTGCATCATGCCTGCACTATGGAACACAGTAAAATTTGTCCTTCCCTTCCATCTACATTGCTCCTGTTATCTTTTGCCTTGTAACAAGTTACCTCTGACTTATGTAAGATTACACTTACACATCATGTCAATAAAACTGACCAACCAGATTTTGGGGGAAAAAAAACCAACAACCTGGTGGGTGGTTCTGGATTCAAGGAAGCAGATGTTTGTGGATCTTTGCTAAAATGTTCCTTAGTTCTTTCCTGCATATCTGCTTTCTTCTCCTTTTGCTCCTTCCATCTTCTTTGTGTTTCAGAGCAACTGCTTATGTATAACATCAGTTTGCAATATTCTTCTTCAGGGCTGCCTTCATTACACCTCCTTTTAAACTCTATTTTTTAAATTTATTTTATTTATCTTTGCTTTGTAGGGCTGCCCTTGTGGCATATAGAAGTTCCCAGGCTAGGGGTCAAATCGCTACAGCTGCCGGCCTACACCACAGCCACAGCAACACAGGATTGGAACCGCATCTGCGACTTCACCACAGCTCAGGGAAATGCCAGATCCCTAACCCACTGAGCGAGGCCAGGAATCAAACCCACTTCCTAATGGTTACTAGTCAGGTTCGTTACGACTGAGCCACAATGGGAACTCCCTGTACCTCCTTTAAAATTCTAGTTGTCACTGCTAAGGTCCTTAGTCCTTAGCACAAGTGAGAGGGAGGGGATGCAGGGCAGAGGACCAATTGGCCCAGCTCGTGGGCCGTGTGGTCTGTGGCAGCCGTAGGTTAGAGGTCCATTCTGGACCATCAGCTGTGGCAGGGAGGGCCAGGGTTCTGTGGAGTAACACAAAGCTGCTAGGATGCTCCTGCAGGGGTGATGGGCACTGCTAGGGCGCTCCTGCAGGGGTGATGGGCGCTGCTAGGGCGCTCCTGCAGGGGTGATGGGCGCTGCTAGGGCGCTCCTGCAGGGGTGATGGGCGCTGCTAGGGCGCTCCTGCAGGGGTGACGGGCGCTGCTAGGGGGCTCCTGCAGGGGTGATGGGCGCTGCTAGGGCGCTCCTGCAGGGGTGATGGGCACAGTGGGCAGTAGTGAGATGTCTAGTGCCAGGGCAGTAGTAGTATAATATCTTTATTACAATCCCCACAGCGCTATCAGAACCCAAATTAGTAGCAGTGGTTACTGCTTGTTAAATATCTACTGTGGCAAGATATTTTGTACATGGTGTCCTCATTAATTCTTCAAAATAACTTTGCCAGGTAGGTTTAATCTAATATTCAGATGAGGAAATGGAGCCTAAGAAATGAGGTGTCATCTGTTTAAAATCACACAGCTAGAAATGGCGTGCCTGGGATTTGACACCAGGTCAGAACATTTTCAAAGCCTGTTCTTTCTCCTCTGCATGGTTATTTGTGAAACTCTTTTGCAACCTGTAAAGGGTTTTACAGATGAAGTTAAGATTTTCATTAAAATGTTATCCCTTTTCCCCTGCCGGCTTATGTTTGGACTTGGTCCACTGACAGATGGCATGTTTTTTTTTTTTTTTAATCCCCAGGATACTTCTGAGGGTTAGGGGAGTGTGTAACAGCCAATAGCTTCATGTTTGTAATCTGTACTGCAGATTGCCCTATCAGTAAATTGCCAAGGATATTTGAATAAGCAGAAACTCACAAGTCAGATCTTAGAATGTTTCTGGGGAAAACTGTGACCCTGCCCTCGAGCCTCCTCCCAGCTCCACCAGGGGTGGGCGGCCCCCTCCTCCTCCAGCCCGAGAGCTCACCCACACCCGAGCCAGCTGTCAGGAAGGGCACTGGGTCTTGATCAGTAACGTTCGGTACTAGAGTGGCCTCCAGCCCTGGTCAGGTCACGGGAGGTCACCCTCTGCCCTTCAGTGTCCACGTCAGCCTCCACCACGAGGAGAATAACCCATCGCAGCCCTCCCGCTGCCCCTCTGGACGCTGTTCGTGCTATGCTGGGGTGAAGGCCGAAGCTCCAGGAGTTCTTTCCATGCACAGTTCTGGCCCCTGGTGGACTGTTTTTTTTTTTTTTGTCTTTTTGCCTTTATGTATAGCCACACCCGCGGCATGTGGAGGTTCCCAGGCTAGGGGTCTAATAGGAGCTGCAGCTGCCGGCCTTCGCCACAGCCACAGCAACGCGGGATCCGAGCCGCGTCTGCAACCTACACCACAGCTCACGGCAATGCCGGATCCTTAACCCACTGAGCAAGGCCAGGGATCGAACCCGCAACCTCATGGTTCTTAGTCGGATTTGTTAACCACTGAGCCACGAAGGGAACTCCTGGACTGGTTTTTACTGAGCTGCGCTTCGGCATTATGTCATCAGGGACAGTCCTGATGACGAACAGGGATGGGCCGGTTAGACTGTTACTGCACTTGCTGTGAGTTGCTGTGAAGGTCAAGTTCCCTGCATCGTTTCATTTCCTAGAAGGAGAAGCCATGGAGAAACTCCTCAGGCCTAACTATCTCTACTCCTAAGCAACTGATGTGTTCGCAGTTTACGGATCCCTTTAGGTTGAGTAATGATTAATTCTTTTCCGTGTTGGCAACTAGGAAGCTCAGAGGTAATTTCTTCTGCCTTGGTCCTAGTAAAGTCTGGAACACCACAGGGCATGTGTGAGGCTTCACCCTTCCCTCCTTCCTTCCTTTCCTCTGATTTCCTCACTTATGTGTAATATACTGCTTTAAAAACATGTAAACTGCTTCATTTTACCTTTTTTTTTTGGAATGAGGCAGGTATAGACTCGGAATGCTTCTTTCCTTAGAGTAACTGAGGGACAGTGACATATTTTAGGAGTGAAAAACTCATGGTTGGTGCTCAGCTTTTGAAAACCATGAAACTGGAGGAGAAAATAAGAACACTCTTCCCCCCCCCACCCCCGCCTTTAAAAATTGTTTCGGACCGTGCTCACAGTGTGCACAAGTTCCTGTGCCAGGGATCGAACCTGAGCCCCAGCAGTGGCAATACTGGATCCTCAACCCAGGGTGCCACCAGGTAATTTCCCTCCCGCCCCTACCCCGCCTTTTTTTAGCTTAAAAATTTCTCTGGGGTATTTTGGAGGTAGTATTAGTAGCTTTTTTTTGATATATATTTTACATTCAGAGAGTGGCTGGGTTAGGTAATTTTCCCTCTATTTCTCTCTGGGAACAGCTGAGTCAATATTTGAACATACAAACCTTTACATAAAAAAAAAAAAAAAAATGTGACCAGGAATAAAACATTCTTTCTGCGAAGCAGCCCCCACTTCCTTCTCTGGTTTCCAGGGCATGGTTTCTCCCAAGGAGTAACATTAATGAGCTAAATGATCAAAGGCCTCTAGATACCCTCTTTTTTTTTTAGCTTATAAGTGACAGAAATTTATTCCTCACAGTTCTTGAGGCTAAGTTATTGTAGTCACCTTTCTGGTGAAGTTCCCCTTCTCATTTCATAGCCGGTGCCTTCTTGCTGTGTCCTCATTGAGTGGAAGGAACTCTCTCATGTTTTTATTGCCTTTTTTTTTTTTTTTGCCTTTTGTCATTTCAGGGCCCCACCCGCAGCATTATGGAGGTTCCCAGGCTAGGGGTCTAACAGGAGCTGTAGCCGCCGGCCATCGCCACAGCCACAGCAACGCGGGATCCGAGCCGCGTCTGCAACCTACACCACAGCTCACGGCAACGCCGGATCCTTAACCCACTGAGCAAGGCCAGGGATGGAACCCGCAACCTCATGGTTCCTAGTCGGATTCGTTAACCACTGAGCCACGACGGGAACTCCAACTTTTTTTTTTTTTAAGCTCAGGTGACTGGACAGTGTCTGTGTCTGCAGGACAGGAAGGTCCCTGAACGTGCTTTGAGATAGCTTAGGCTATAAGAGACCAACATTTGAACTCATTTGCTGTGGTTTTTCTCTGACAAAACTTTCATGTTGTTAAAAAACTGTTCCATTGGTAGTAGGTCACATTTCATCCATATAATAAATACATCAGATTGGAAGAGAGTATCCTTGTAGTAACCTGTAGATTTGGGTTAGACTAAAATTCCTTTTTTTTTCCTTTGCTTTTTAGGGCCGCACTCTCAGCATATGGAGGTTCCCAGGCTAGGGGTCTAATTGGAGCTGCAGCTGCTGGCCTGCACCACAGCCACAGCAATGTCAGATCCGAGCCGCGTCTGTGACCTGCACCACAGCTCATGGCAACGCCGGATCCTTAACCCACTGAGCGAGGCCAGGGATCCAACCGGCAACCTCACGCATGCTAGTCAGATTCGTTTCTGTTGCGTCACTACAGGAACTCCTAGACTAAAATTTTGAATTCATTTATAGGGAGTTCCCATCATGGCTCAGTGGCTAACGAATCCGACTAGTATCCATGAGGTTGCGGGTTCGATCCCTGGCCTTGCTCAGTGGGTTAAGGATCCGGCGTTGCCGTGAGCTGTGGTAAAGGTTGCAGACGCGGCTCGGATCCCGCGTTGCTGTGGCTGTGGCGAAGGCCGGCGGCTACAGCTCCTGTTAGACCCCTAGCCTGGGAACCTCCATATGCCGCGGGTGCGGCCCTAGATAAGGCAAAAAGCCAAAAAAAAAAAAAAAAGAATTCATTTATGGTAACTTTTCACTACATCTCTGATTTCTAAAGCCTCATTTAAACGGTCAGATTTCACCAAAGATTTTCGTGAATAAGATAAACATAGCTTACATTTTTTTTAAAGTTATAACATACAAGTAGCCTTCAAGACTGAAAGGAGTATCGCAGTGTAAAAATATGAGGTACGCTTGCTCTGTAGAAAGAAGTGTGTACTTTATTTTCTGAAAAAGAATACCATTTAGGTACTAGGCTAGTTTCTAATGAATAGCATAAATCCAATGGCATTAATATGCCATTGCCCGTTAAAAACAATTTACACCCAGTCTTGATGAAGTAGTTACAAAATACCCCAAGAAACCTGTTTAAGAAATTAAAACTTGGCAGGCTAAAAAAGGCCATACGTGTTCCGTCAGCGGGAAGAGAGAAAAGGGCATTCAGCAAATTAGCTCCAGTTGGGCCTCCCGTTTTTGTTACGATCCCAAACTCAGCACAGGAGGCGGCAGGGCCTGAGCAAAGGCACGTTGTGTGTGAGCCCCTCTGATGGGCGGCACGCACTGCGTGGGGGCCAGTCAGGGCTTGGGGGAAGGGGCCGCCGGTGGGGGGTGGGCAGTCTTGTCACCTGAATTCTCCATGCCATGTGAGGGTCCTGGGGCTCAGTGAATTTTAAAGCTTTGCCTTCCATTGGGCAGTAAAGCCAGAGCTCTTCCAGTGAATGGAGAATGTCTTATGAGTTCCCTGTTCAGCAAAACAGGACTCCGTTAGACATCCGTGGAGTTGCTCTGCTCTCTTGGCGATGCTTTCTGGTGACACTGTTAGCAGCTGAGAAGCCGGGTCAGAGCATACTAGTAATAGCTGCCTAAACGATGTGTCCCAGCCATTATGAAGAAAAATAAAGGCAGAAATGAAGATGTGTGTTCAGTTTTAGAGAGCTGGCATCCTGTTAACTCAAACTTAGTGGAAGTACATTAAATCCCCACCCACCCACTCGTGAGCCTACCCATACATAGTACCAGGAGGAACACCTCCATTTTTTATAATGATCTCAGATTTAATTAAAATGGAGCAACATGTTCTTTCACCACTTTCAAACCGTTCGTGATATTTAGAGTCCACCAGTGCGCCTTTTAAAACGAAGCGCATGTATTCTTGACCATTTGGGCACAAATGTCTAAGATCTAGGGTTCACAATCCTAGAGCTGGTGAATTCAGTGGAAACTCAGACATGCTTTGAGCCTGAGCTTTCAGCGAACAGCTCAGACTTCCCTCCCAGAAGTACCCTGTGGAGAAATGAAATGTGTAAACGGAGAGGAGCGCTTTTAGTTAGTTTCCTGCTTCCCTGATTTAGAAAGAAAAGGTCCTAAAGGCAAGTGAATGGAAAACAGTTGCCAAAGGACAGTAAAGAAACAGGACTGGCCTCTAGGTGGTGCTTCAGGAAGGCTGGCATCCTTCAGGGCGAGCGGGTGTTGGCTGGACCTCAGTAACCTGCAGGCTCCTGGGCCAGGATGAATACATTTCATCGGTTACTCCTGTAACTTTCTATAAATCATTACTGTTAGTTCAAGCCAGCAGACTCGAGGTGAGGAAGTACACTTAATCCGAGAGCTTTTGCTAATCACAGATCATTTTGCCCCAAAGCTTTACTTCAAAACATCTGCCTGCTTCTCCCAGTCTGCTATTTGCCCGGCCCTTGTCTGGTCCAGATGGCCCAGGAGGACCTGCAGGAGTGAGGCCTGTGTTTGCATGCTGGTGGAATGTTTCCTAAGGGAAAGGTTTATTTTTTACTTATTTTTGGTAAATATATCTTTCTGATAGAGTTTTTAAAAAGTATTACAGCTATTATATTTGATATCAAATACTAACCTGTAGTTCCTGTTAAAACATCTGCCATCAATAAAAACAGGCTCCCCCGCCCCGCCTCTGTCAGTGTAAATCAAAATGTGAGCTAGACATGTGAATTTATATAAACAGCCTATTCACATACACATGCTCCCTCAAAAGGAAACCCTTAGCATAAAAATTTAAGAATCTATAGATCCAGGTCGATTTTAACATATACTTTTTTTTTTATTAAATATGTAAAAAGATAAACGCAAGTCAAGTTATTCACATATTCAGAGACAAAAAAAAAACTATTCTACCATGCGACAAGGGGTGGGTAATGTAAAATGAATGCGATACATCTGAATAAGACTTTTTCATCTATTATGTCGTTACTTATCTATATTTATAATTAACAATACATAAGTTTACATTCCTCTCAGTTTACATTGAATATATAACAAAAGCTTTATGGTGCACTATTTAGTAAAAGTCATCTGAATGCATATTAAACCTTAACGGAATAATGGAAATACTCACCAGGGAAGAGAGGAGTTGTTCTTGGTTCCCTTCTGGCGTTTACTTCTCTCGGGTCAACAGGGTATGTCTTGTCTTTTTCTGCTTTTCTGCTTAGAAGGACGACGAGCTCTCTTTACCCCCCCGCTTCAATCACTTCCTTCCTGATATGAGCAGTGCAAGTGCTATAACCAGCCGTGGCGGGTGGGAAGGGACACTAAGACTGAAGTCTGGCTTCTGAGAGGGTGGAGCAGAGCACACGCCAAGGGATGCTTCTTGGCCCAGCATGACATGGGATGCGGGTGGGGGGCAGGGGGGAGAGCGTGCACTGGGCGTCGAGATGAATGATGGGGTCTCGCCATCAGGGAGAAAGGAGCAGCCCTGGGAAATGAGAGGTGGTCTGCACAGAAGCTGGGGTGCAGCCGAAGAGGACCGAGAAGCTTAGCTGTCAGAGGTTCCCCCGAGCATCAGTGTGTCCTGCGTGGTGAAGCACAACGGAAGATGCTTCAGATGGGGACAGAAAGAGAAATAGCTAGCTTTTCTAGGGAAACGAATAGGCTGCCCCATACTCTGGGAAGGAGAAGAGAGTAACGATGACTGGGGAGGGTTAATCCTGCAAGGTATCTCGCCAGTATGTTTATAGCCGAGAAAGTTGGGGATCTGGGGGAGGAGCGGAGTGGCTGAGTGTCCCTGGGGAGGCTTATGCACATTACACAGTAATCACGTGCACCCCCATGATGGGAGGTGGGTCAAGATCCCGCCTGGCACTAGGTGTTACTGACATGTACAGGGCTAGCAAAGAACTGCCTGGGAACCATTAGAAGGATCACCTGCATGGAATCATTTGTGCCTCTTAAGAAGAGCGACTTATAAAGAAGGAAACTCAGTGAGTGCAGCAGGCTTGGGGAAACACGCTGTTAAGCACGATGCCGCGAATAGCACGACCACTCCCTGCAACCAGGTGTGGGAGGATGTCACTGCAGAGGGCCAGGCTTTCCGGCCTGGGAGAGACAAGCCGCCGCCGTAGCACAGAGCAAGCAGGAGAGAGAAGAAAGGGAAACCAGACACCACGGAACATCTGTCCAATTCTGCACAGTGTGTTTGTAATAACCTCAAAAATACAAGCAATCTCTTTCACATGTAACTCAATAAATACCACTTTGCCGCAAAAGACTTATTTTGAGAAGACTTCTTTTGGTGGAAAGCTTCAATGCTGGAATTCAGAACTAGTATTTCATCAGTTAATAAAGAAATGTCAAAGATTTATGATACATAATTCAGAAATTTATTTTAAGCTTTTCAGTTAAGAGGAAAGTGGGGTGGGCACACTTGTTTGTTGTTTTTGTTGCACCTGCTAAGTCAAATAACAAGTGAAAGAAAACCTAAAGTTAGAAACCAAGTGAAATGAATGATCCAGGAAGGGAAACCATCTGTCAGAGGGGGGTGGGGGAAGAGGCAAAGATTTGGAAAGATACTAAGAAAATGTGCAAATATTAGTTAAAAAAAATAAGGAATGCTTTTAATTCATTGATTCCTCTATGACTTGCCACGGTTTAGCAAAGATCAATGACTAGGAGGGCCACAGTATTAAAAAGGGGACGTTCCTTCTTCCAGAAGGCATTGGGAGTGAGAGGGTTTTCTGTGCTGTCATTCCAGTGTCAATACCAGACTCTGGAACCAGGATTCTCCCTTGGACTTAGGCTCCTGTCCGCAAGGTCTTCACGTCCAGCCTTCCCGCAAGTGCACGCCTCGACGCAGGGCCCTGCCGCCCGGGGCTGCACACCCTGAAGTCATTCTCGGTGGGAACCCCCCCGCCCCGTGTGGATGGCAGGATTTGGGCCGAAACCCACACAAGGAGGTAGCAGGACCTGTGCCCACGCAGACCCCCCTCTAACTGCAGACAACTGATGACAGCTTTTGGGAGAGTGGCTGCCCACCAAAGAGGACCCTGAGAAAGAAAATAGCATGAGAACCTGGGGACGGGGGAGAGGGCGGGCAGTTAGTTACAGGGCCAAGTGGAGATGGTGTTTTCCTTGAATGTCTTTCAACCCTAACAACGAAACGTGTGGTTGTCTAACATGCTGATGTGTGTGGACACTGCCGGGCCCGGAAGTCCTAGTTTCGATTCCGTTTTTTTTTTTTTTTCCCTTTAGTTTGAGAGTAGAGGGAGAAACTGACTTTGTGTTTTTCCCCATGAAACAAGTCACTGTCTTTATGGCTTTCATATCAAGTATCTCTTTCCCTTTGTTCCAATTTACTATATGTGACCAAATTTATGTTCAGAGGTTAGACTTGCAAACATCAAAGCACCACAAATGTGTGTGACATCTAGTGACACTGGGTTGAGAAATGCCAATATAAATACCATATATCAAATTACCAATGTTTCACACCAGGATAAAAAGGGAGTGGTGGGGGATGGTGGTGGGGGAGGGGAGAGTTGTTCTGGAAAGAAACGCAAAGAGCAGAACCAATCTCAAGCAGCCGAGTGGTGAAGTTGAAGGTATGTGACCCCGTGATGTCTCAGGGAGGCCGCCCACGGCCGCTGCTAGTGTGTCTTGGCAAAGGAAATGGGAACCGAGCGCGGTGGCTGGCAGGGGTGCTGGCGCGTTGATGGAACAGCAGACTGGGAACAACTGGTTTCTGATGAGCTTGAGGCCACACGTGTTCCAATTCTCCAGAAGAAAAGTTCCCACCAAAACAGAAGTGTGGAGAGAGCTGCCGAGACGGTTCAGTACTCTTCCTGCTGCGGGGGCTGCTGTTCATGGACTTGCTCCTCTGCTTCCGGCTCCTCCGGGTGGCCCTCCTGAGGGCAGGGGAGAGGGTTCAGCTGAAACAGTTTACTGCCCTGCAGTGTCCCCGCCCCACTGTCACCACACAGCACAGCGTCTCCAGGCCGGGGAGAGCATGGCTTGAGCCACCCAAGCGCCTTCCTGCTCCCAGGAGCCAAGGCACACACACAGATGTTTTGCTTCCCTGCTCCATCGAAGAATGGCTCATTCTAGAACACAGGCAGCAGGCTTTACACACGTTTTCCTTCTAACCATTTTGGAAGGACCTCTTCACAGAACATACGACATACTTTCCCACCCTCTGTCAAAGGGTAAGTCAAACATTAGGACCCGAGAGCATCATGCTAACTACCAGCGAGCCAGCTGTGGCATGGCACAGAGCCCTATGGCCCTGTGGGGTGTCCAGTGGCTTCCTGTTTCTTCCCCTGCTGTCCTCTCCCTCATGTGGTAGCATGTCCGCTTAGGAGATCCTTTGCTATAATCTCTGTGCTGCAGAGAAGCAACTCATTAGCATGCCAGGTAAGGAAAGCTGTTTCCCGAGTGCCTCTTCCACAAGGTGGCTTCTCCAACACAGGCACTCAGGGACTCTGGGACATCTGTTTTGGGTACATGAGGCCTTTTTTGCCTACTTAAAAAAATTTCTTTTTTTTTTGTTTTTTTAGGGCTGCACCTGCAGCATACGGAAGTTCCCAGGCTAGGGGTCAGATCGGAGCTGCAGCCGTGGGCCTACGCCACAGCCACGCCAGATCTGAGCTGTGTCTGTGACCTACACCATAGCTCATTGCAACGCCGGATCCTTAACTCACTGAGCGAGGTCAGGGATCAAACCCGAGTCCTCATGGATACTAGTCGGGCTTGTTACCACTGAGCCATGACAGGAGCTCCAAAAAATAAATTTTTGTTTTTATGGTTGCACCCATAGCACATGGAAGTTCCCGGGCCAGGGACTGAATCCCAGCTGCAGCCGCGACCTGTGCTGCATTGCAGCAATGCCAGATCCTTTCACCCACTGCACCAGACCAGGAATCAAACTCACCCTTCTGCAGTGACCCAAACCACTGCAGTCAGATTCTTTTCTTTAGGTTTTGCAGTCAGATTCTCAACCCATTTTTTGCCTACTTTCTGATGGTTGAGGTGTTCCTCTACCTGGCTTCAAATGATCTATTTATTCACTCGTCTGTAACACACATCATGAACACCAACTCCAGGGAACCAACCCTGATCAACCGTACCTGCAAAGTACCATTATTTTTGTCTATTTAGGGCCACATCCATGGCATATGGAGGTTCCCAGGCTAGGGGTCAAATTAGAGCTGTAGCTGCGGGCCTACATCACAGGAACGTGGGATCTGAGCTGCATCTGTGACCTAACCACAGCTCATGACAAGCATCTGTGACCTAACCACAGCTCATGACAACACTGGATCCTTAACCCACTGATCAAGACCAGGGATTGAACCTGCGTCCTCATGGATGCTAGTCAGATTCCTTTCCACTGAGCCACAATGGGAACTCCAGCAAAATATTTGTTTTTAATCTCACAAAGAATATCAGTTTATAACCCAAGCAGAAGGAGTGTGGCTAATCAGTAGAGTTAGCTGATCCCTCCAGAATGCAGGGCTTTCTCGATGCAGTCGGGAGTATAGGCTGGAACTTAACAGAAGTGCTTGCGTCCTCTCACACTTTGCACGCCCACTCCTGTCCGGCCCCTATTTCTGTTAGCCTAAGACACACCTGTCAAGATCCAATTCAAATACGGCAGGATCATCTGCCCAGGTCCCTGGGCCAGGATTCTCTCTCTCTTGCGTCTCCTGCAGCACTTTGCTTCTTCCTCGGCTAGAAAACCCCAACTTGTCATCCTGTTTTGTCTTGAACCTTGTGGCATCATCCACTGGATCCCGAGGTTACTGAGGGCGAGGGGGGCCTCATCACCCGTGTCATACCTCGCTTACTCTACAACTCAGTGCACGTGCCTCAAGAGGGCCCCGGCGGGTACAGGAGCGGATGACACAGACTATCAGCCAAGGTCACGTGTCACTTATCTTCTGAGAGGTGGCATGAGGTCAAGGTTATAAAGCATGGACCTGGAGTTCAGATCCCAGCTGCTATTCACAAGCTGGGTGACTCTGGGCAGGTAACATGACTCTTTTGTGCCTCAGGTTTCTCACGTGTGAAATGGGGGATAGAACAAAAAGTGCCCATTTGACAAGCTTTCAATGAGTGTTACTGATCAAGGAATCAGAGTCACTGAATCTAACAGAGGCCTCTGATTTAAAATAGGTAAAGTGCCTAGAACAGTGCTTGGTACGTAAGAAATGGTGTGAGCTGTGATGGAATATATTCTAGAAGTAAATAGAATTTTTTAAAAAAGTAATCTTTTCCATGACGAGAGTAGGAAAATGACGCCATTGAAGACTCAGGTTCAAATCTAGCACTGTCCTTACCGGCTCGGTGTCAAGACGCAACATTATGGTAGCTCTCCCCATGCCCATGGCCGCACGCTGTCGTCACACCTAGAACTGCGCCACCTCTGCAATGTGAAGTCGCAATTCCTAACTCTCTCTGCCCACGTCACGCTGTCCTGCTGGACCCCTCACTCCCAAACTCCTCAACCGTGCTGTCCTCTGACCGCAGAGCTCCAAACCCTCCTTTACTCCAGGCCCTGCCAGCTCGGCCCCGGCCCCATCCCTGCCGCGTCCTCCCCAAGCCTCCTTGTCCGCTGCTCAGGACACGCGAGCGTGGTCCTCTCGGCTCAGAGTTAGCGCCTCACCGACAGAGGTGCCCTTGTGAGAGCAGGAGGGCATTTCTTGATGGGACAGTACAAGAGAGGAAAAGTCACTGGCCTCATTCTAGTCCAGGGGCACAGGACACTTATGGGAGGTGACCTGGAATGGTGGGCCAGGAACTCCTAGGTGTCTGCTCTGCCACGTGCACCTCCCCAGGCCTCTCTCACTGCCTCTGCCCCAGAGCTGACTGCTCCTCTGAGCTTACATCCTTGACTGTGTGTGTGTGTGTGTGTGCGCGCATGTGCGTATGTGCACACATGTACACGCACCCAACTGCCTGGCTACAGGGCTGCCTGTCCAGTCAGGCTCTGAGTCCCCCAAGGGCTGGAGACAGTTCAGTCATCATCCAAACTCTTTAAGGCCAGTGAGGTGCCTTCTGACTCCTGTCGCCCAGACTTCAGCTGTCTGAGGTGTGCTTTTCTTATGTAACTGCTTTTGTGAATGTTACGTTGCTAAAGCTCTCAGAAACGAGGATCTGACATTTTACAGAAAATCCCGTTTGCTCCTGTCACTAACGGGAGTTAACTGTGGGACGATGGACTTAATCCAGGACTGAAAACCGCTAGACTTGGATTCAAGTAACTGTGGGCCTGTAAAACTGACCATGTAACTGGCCTGTAAAACCCCACTAGATCAGGCCCTTCCTCTAGCCTCCTTTCCATACTAGTTGTGCAAGGGGGGTGGGAGCCGTGCCTTGTTCATGGCTCTGGCCTCCAGCTGGCCAAGGACAGCTCCCTCATTCATGGGGCATGACTGTGATGTCATACATCTCATCTGCAGGAGCTGCGGATCCCACAGCGCTTTTATTTGGTAACATGGGTATAAGAGCAAACCCGCGGTTACCAACGCATTCACTGCTAATGCTCGGGGTGAGAGCTTAAGGTGCTCTGAGAGTCAGGCAGGATGCACCTGTGCCTCTGAGGCAGCTAGCACACATCACCACGGGGAGCTCCCAGCTCCCAGCGCCCTGGAGGTTCTCACACACAGAAACGATCTTTCCCTTATGCCATCGGCGAGAGTGAACTGAACACACAGGCAGGAAGGAGGCCAGGCGAAACCTCTGTCAAATATGTGACTGATGCACTCCGCCTACTTAATTCAGTCTAATGTCTGCATATCAATCCAGCCCAGCTTCCTAAATGTTCAGCTGTGAGGGGCCGCTCTGGAGCTCCTCATTATGATAATCATCAGGAGGAGCACAAGCAGGAAGACGGTACTGAAGGGCTCTAGGCTGCTGTGCGAGGAGGTGGGGGCCCATTCAGAAGCCGGCTCCCACTTTCCCGGACTTAGGAGGCGGCGCTCAGCACTCATCTTCCATCGTTCACACCAGCACATCCGGCTGCTCTTCCTCTCTGCTTTGTTCGTGCTCTTTGCTCTGCTTGAAAAAAAATACCCGCCCAGTCTTAGCTCTGTAACCACTGACATTCCTAGCCATCTTTCATCGTCCAACACAAATGTCATCTTCTCTGTGAAGTCCTTGCCTGTCCCTCCAGGCTGTCTTCATGTGCTCCCCAGACACGTTTATTTATGTCCCCACTACCGCATTTATCACAACCTGACATGTTCCAGTTAGTGGTGTCCCCGTCCCCATCTCTCTCTCTCTCTCTCTCTCTCACTGGGACTTCCAGCTCTCCCGAGGCAGAGGCTGTGTCTGCTTTCTGTGGATGTAATGCTGGGGACATAAACACAGGCTGTACCCAAAGGGTGTGGGCTGAGGGGGAAGTATTTTTAGGTCATCTGACAGTGGCTTCCGTGACAGGACCTCAGGAAACAAGTGCCTGTGTTTTAGCAGGTGCCCCTCGGCCAACAAAATCACAAGGCAGCAGGGAACCAACCACTAAGTCCAGACACCTGTGTCCTCAAGTATTAAAGATAACGAGGAGTTCCCACTATAGCACAGCAGGTTAAGGATCTGGTGTTGCCACAGCTGTGGCATAGGTGGCAGCCACGGCTCTGCTTGGATTTGATCCCTGGCCTGGGGCATGTCCACATGCCTTGGGTGTGGCCAAAAAAAAAAAATTAATGAGAATCATAAAGAGGTGCACTGGACAGCTTGCTGGCCATATCCATCGGTTGCCTGTGTTTATTTCCATACTCAAAACTCTCATCTGGATTTCTGCCTCTTCCAAACATGTTATTCTAGGATTGCTTGACTATGAGAATCAAAGACCAGCCACCACTAAATACAGACTCAGGAAGAAGGCCTCTCCAGCAAACACCCCCACCTGAAGTGTCAATGCAAGATTCTTCTGTATGTAACTGGAGAGCAGGCACTCTATTCAGCCTTCGATTCCTCAGCACCCCTACCATCTCCAGGAGGGAGGCGACCAGAAATCTCCACCTCTCAGATGTGCAGAGAAGTCCTAGCAGTGACATCATGAACAAAGTGTTTTTCCTAGACACCTTGCACGTTGTGGCTGCAGTCCACCTAGCACTGACATGTGTAAATGGCCTGAAAACAGGACACAGTGTCAGGTCAGAGTCAGGCACAGTGGGGGGCAAAAGAGGCCCCCAGAGCTTACATGGTAGGGGCAGTGAACCAGCAACCTCTGAGCACATTTCTTCCAAAGTGAGGCCTTTCCTGGGCGAAGCTTTTTAAAGGCTCACTCCTTCAATGGTAGTACCTGGGGGGCTGCCACAGAAACAGGACTCATTTTGCTCACGGAGGGAGGCGAATGCTTCCACTCCTGAGCCTCTCACTGTCCGCCTCTCACTGTCCACCTCTGTAAGAAATGCCATGTGCATGTATGCAGTACAGAAAATACCCTGCAGTGTCCAGGCACACAGCACACTGGTTTCTCCCTTTCTCTCTCTATAGAAGCCAACTTTTTAAAAAAATGGGTCTTGTCATCTTCTAAACAAGGGCACTTGGCATATCCCAGCTAATTCTCTACAGAAAATTCAGCATAGTCTAATGTGTTTCTTTTGGAGCTGTCCAGACGCGAGAGTTGCATTAGAAGTTATCCTGGGGTGAGAAAAATTAAGGCAGTAACTGTGTCTGGAGATTTTGCTCTGGCAACCCACACATTTAGTTTGTGGTGTTGTCTATTTTCTCTTCCAGGTTCCAATTACCAGGTTACTGCTTCTGAGTCTCTCCTGGGTTCTGGATCCTCCTTATCACACACGCTCAACAGCAATGCCACGGTTTCGCTCGCTTCTCCCTACCACGTTTCTCTCTCTTTGATGACATAAGCACAGTGCCAGCCAGGACAGCAGAGCTGGTTTTAGAGATGCTACCAGTCAGAGGAAGTGGAGGTTCTCGGCGGAGACTGAATTAAACTGAGGGCCAGAGAGCGAGGCCAGGACGGTACTTTTGCAGGGAGTCAGGCAGGCATTTGAGTAACTTCCTTCTTTCCATACAGAACACGTACAACTCAGTACTGTCCATTAGACAAAGTCTGTCCTGCAATTTCCCCCAAGTGGTACTGCCTTTATTTTTTCCCTTCCCCAGGGCACCTGACATACTGACAAGCAGGGAGCACAGCCCCTAAGGGCTCTGAGTTAGAGAAACCTGGGTAGTGATGGAGCTTATTAAGAACGGGTCATTGGGCAAGTAAGTTTACGTATAAAATGGGGATAAGTAATAGTACTCACACCACACAGGGGTATGGTGAGAAATGTATATGGCACATGACTGTAAAACCTAGCACATGCCAAATGTTCGAGAAACATTAGCTATCACTACCCTCCTGTTCCCCGTTTAGAGGGTGGCTCAGGCTCGCAGCAGGGAGGGAACGACTCAGGACTTGGGTTCAAATGCACGTTATGTTGCCTGTTCCCCCAGGAACTTAAGATCGTTATTTAACCTCTCTGCTGCCTTCGCCTCTCTCATCTGTAAAATGGGTAACACTCCTCTCCACCTGCTAGGATTCTCCAGACAATGAAAGGAGCTGGTAAATGTAAAGCCCCTGACTCTTCCCCCTCATCTCCCACCCCTGGAGTTTGAGGAAAGGACCTTATCCCCACTGATGATGCTTTGAAGTCATTACTTTTGGGGGTGTCTGGGTTAACTGCCTATACACGGCAAGGATGGTGCTCTGAATCCGAACCCAGCAAGCTGGTGCTGGCGGCGGTGGTGACAGAAACGGTCTAACGGAAGCTGGGCATAGTCACCCAGCAAGAGACACCCCTGCAATCTCACCCAGGAGGCAAGAGCACTTGCCTACGGCCAACCCTGCCTGCTGTTGGCCGGAAATTCAGCGGCCCTGCCAGCCGTCAATTTGGAGTTCACCCGACAGTGCTCCCACACAAGGACGCCTCCTTTGGACAAGTCAGGCTCAAGGCTAGAATCAGAAGGCTTTTCCTCCCACTGGCAACGCAGGGCTGGGAAGATGCCAGCCTGCCAGCTGCCTTGCCCCCGTGAGTGGCACCGTCCCAGACACGCAGCGGCCCAGCTCTCTCCCGTGCACACTGCCGCACAGACCTCACTGAGCTCATGAGGAGCATGGCCACAGCCATGTGGCGCTTGACAGACGACACAGCACTCTCTACATACAGAACCTCATATAAATGCCACTTTGGGGGGGGGGGCGCACATACACTACAAACCAACCTGGGGTTTCCTCCATCGGATCCGAAAATACTTAGAATGAGATTTTGTACGGCTGTCACCGTCTCTGGGACCCGACCTGGGCTTCATGAGCTACAATCTGTGCTCACCAAGAAAGAGGTTGAAAATACACGTATACCCCGGGGGAAATGAAAAAAAAAAAAATGGTGGAGAGCCCCCAAACTCCAGACAACTTGTTACAGTTGAGAAAATCTTAGAGCTAGGATTTTGATTGCACATGGCATCGACATTTGCCTGGTATTCAGCTGGAGTAAGATAAAGTAAACCGGCCCGTGGCTTGTTACACTCTGTGGAAATACCAACACACATGCAGCCGGACCACAGAGCCCTCAGAGCGCCTGCGGGCCTCTTGGGCAGACGGACCCAGACACCCCCACAGCCTCGACCTGCAGCACGTGCCTGCCACCCCAGCCCGTCCTCTCGCGCCTCCCACGGCTCGCCCTTGGGAAGCAGAAGCACGCTGGGCTGCCCGCGGCGGCCGGGCCCGTCCGGGTGGTCTCGGGGCGAGCCACCTTGGGCTCCGCGCCCCTTCCTGAGACTCATGTTCCTCCACTGCGCCTCACATCTGCTTTCCATCCCCGGAAGGGGCCACATCCTGCCCGTGCCCCGGCACACTCACTCACGGGGAGCGACCCGGGTGGGCAGGCCTGCTGGAAGCAGTTTTCAACCAAAGGCTGTCCCACAGTGCTGCTCTGTACTGGCAGTGAGTAACCAAGACAGCCAGCCGTGAGGCACAGACAGACAGCTGGGGGACTTATGGCATCTAGATGATTTCCTTTAACTGCTCCGCCATGAAGAGAGAAGAACCCTGACACCCGTGCTTACTGTTCATCTGCTCAGAGCTGCACGCCACTTGAGATTTGGCGGCATAAGCCTCTTTTTCTCCACGGAAGCCCCCCGACCCCAGCCCCAACAAGAGACCCACCCATCTCTGTCCAGATTTATGAACGCAAGTCCCACACACATGGCGCAGCGGATCATGAGGATCACGATCATCAAATGTGCTGGCCCCTGTAGTTCTCGCAGAGGTCCCAGGGCAGGGCCTGAGGGCACTCTGCCCGCGAGCACACCTCAGAGCGCCAGCGTCGAGGGCTCGGCGTACACTTACGTGTTCTTCCGAAGCATAGAGGACTTCCATTAGTCGCTGCACGAGGTCGTCGTTTTCCTGCCCGTGTTCCTGGCAGAGGAGCTCAATCTCCCTCAGCTTTCCGAAGTAGAAATCCCTTTCCTTTTCCACGCCTTCCAGGGCAAGTTTTAACGAATGCACCTGCCAGGGAGCACAGGTGGCAGAGAACCTCTCAGCATACATACAGTCCAAGAAAGAAGCGACCAACCACGCCCGCGTAAAGACGTGAAACACGAAAAGACAGACGGGCACAAATAACTGACATGTGGGTCTGGGGGAGAAACGGGCTGCGGGGAGCCTGAGCCTGGGCCATGCGCCCGGCTTCAGCAGCACGCTAGTCCGCTCTCGTCGGCTGAGACCACGCCACCTGTCGGGTCCGCTTTCCTCTCCTGCTACATGGACTGGGCACAGCTTTCTAGCTGGATCGCGCTCCTCAGGGAGGGGGAAAGAGAGCGCAGGAGGAGAGGCGGGGAGAGGCGGGCACTGTGGCTCCCTTAGGTGCACTCTGAGGACCCTCCTCTCGTCACGTCACTTGCGTTGAGAGCCACCCTCAGCCTCAGACCCCTTCATAAATGGTCCTGAGCCAAACTAGACAGACGCTTCTGCACAGGACAGTGGGCGACACCAAGGGCAGGCTGAGCGGATCAGTCTTAATTCCTCGGGTTCTGGCTCCAAGTTCATCACAGGCAAGGCTGGAAGATGTGGAAGCCCCCTTCCCCCAGTGGAACAGCCCCCCTCCTCTCTTCTCTCCCTGTGGTGCCGGTTCGGGGCCTCCCAGGGCTGTGCACCTGTGGTTACGGAGACGGTGCTGGGGCAGGGAAGGCGGCAGCCGTGAGGCCCAGCCTGACAGAGCTGTCACCTGGGCTGAAGACACACGGAAGGGCGCGGAGGCAGTTCTGGGTTCAGATCCCAGGCTGCGTGCGCGGCAGTTCCACTCCGTCATTCAGGAGCTAAGTTAGGTCTTTCCTCCCCCCTGCCCCGCCCTGCTCCCGCCCCTGGTGAAATCTCCCTTTCAGTGTACGAAAAATCACCCTGAACATTTTTCAATCCAAAGATTACATTTGGAATGAAACATTTTCTTCTCTCGCTTTCTGGTAACTTTGGGCCTTCGTTACAGGCTGTTCATCGGTCTGGAATTATGATTCATTCAAACACACCGAGCACACGCGGTGTCCCTCTCCTTGTACACTGGCAAACTCGTATCCAGCCAGCAGGACTCAGTCCTTCCCAAGTCAGCCTCACTGGCGCCCTGACGTAGCTGCTTACAAAGCAGAGGTGGGCCAGCCTCTAAGTTTTAACTCTTACTCCCGATAATACCATGGCTGCGTGACTGGAGAACTAACGGCAGCCCAGAGGCAGCCCCGGGGAGAGAAGTGGGGCTGGTCAGTGAAGGCTGTAAGGAGAGAGGGTCAGGAAAGATCTTGAGAGTTGTGTTTTTTTTTTTTTTTTGTCTTTTTGCCTTATCTAGGGCTGCACCTGCGGCATATGGGGGTTCCCAGGCTAGGGGTCTAACAGGAGCTGTAGCTGCCAGCCTACACCACAGCCACAGCAACGTGGGATCCGAGCCGCGTCTGCGACCTACACCACAGCTCATGGCAACGCTGGATCCTTAACCCACTGAGCGAGGCCAGGGATTGAACCCGCAACCTCATGGTTCCTAGTCGGATTCGATTCGTTAACCACTGAGCCACGACGGCAACTCCGAGAGTTCCGTGTTCTGCTTTGGGTTGGAGGGTTGGTAGAGGTAGTTGAAGATGAAGAAACATGAGATAATACGGATACCAGAAGAATCTGAGTTCTTCAGGAGGAAAGAACTCAAGTGCTACAGACCCACGCCTGTCTCTTTTTAGGTCCATTCCAATTTGTTTAGAGCCTCGGGCCTGTGGCCCCAAGGCTAATTAGGGCTGCCCTAACTGCCTTTTATCTTACAGGAAGTCATTACTGCAAGTTGTATAAGGGTTCAAACTGAGAATGGGCAGGTAATTAGAACATTCCACAGTTTCTAAATCAAAGTCCTACGCACCTGATGACTTCAGGTTTTACCTTTGTCATTAAAGTGTGCAGAATTGGAAAGAAACGCCCTAGTTAAGCAACTGCTTGCTTTTAAACCAGACTCTTGTTTGCAAATATACAATTATCTCAAAAACTGTTTCCAGACTCTTGCTGGCTCATCAAGAATCAGATTAATCACCGGGATGGGCCCAGTGAGTGGCTGGGAACAGCCTGAGGACCTGGAATAAAGGCCCCTGTCCCAGGGGTGGGGGGAGCCAGGATAAAGGCTCCTCCCAGCTCTGGGTGAGGGGGGGAGGTTTCTGCAGTGAGCCCCATGCTACCCACAGTTTTATTACTTTTAAACTATGGATAATCTTAGGCAAAATTGGCTATTGTTAGTAAGAAAGGGTACCTGAGCTTTTTTTCAGCACCTTTTTTTTTTGGCTGTACCTGTGGCACGTGGAAGTTCTGGGGCCAGCGGTGGAGCTCCCACCATAGCAGTGACCTGGGCCTCTGCAGTGACAACACTGGCTCCTTAACTTGCTGAGCCACCAGGGACCTCCAGAAAGTGTGCCTAAGCTTTCATATGGAAAATATCAAAGACAGTAGAGTTAGATTTACCGCAATCCCAAGGATTATTAGATGTTTTAATGGTGGGCTCCGTGAGCCCCCCATTCCTGGGCTCAGTGCTCCTGTGTACTTTCACTCTGGTGGGAAGTGTTCGGTGTTTCGCTTTTGCTCATATCATGGCCCAAGGTGAGCAACTGCTGTCTGTAAGTTCTATGAGGGGAGGGAAGCTGGCTATCCTGCCGCCCTTACAGCATCAGCATCAAGCACAGTGTCTGTTGCGTGGAACAGGCTCAACAAAATATACTGAAGGGCAGGAGGGAGGGAAAGTAACCCCTGATGGCTTTAACACCATCTAGACTTGCTAGAAGCGCCCGTGGTCTCGGCTGGAGCTTAAGACAGGCACTGAGGTGGAGCGAGGGGGCGGGAGTGGGGCTGGCCTACACACCTGCATGTACCTGAGGCCGAGTCATCTGTCCTTCTCTCTCAGTGTACAGCTTTGAGATTTGTGACTTCAGATCTTTTATTCATAATGGGTCACTCATTTTATCTGTCCCAACAGTGCCTTTCATTTTTACTTGCTTGAAACCACTGAATTCTCTCCCCATCACACACCGCCCCCCCAAATCCCAGGCCCACTGGGGTTTGCTCCTTGTCCCTTACACCTGTCACTGCTCCCAGGGCTGAGGATGACAGTTACCTGTTCATTAAGCTGTATGACTTGTGTTTCTAAATCTTTATCGGATTTGGATGCTGAGCTGCTAGACGAAGCCCTTTTGGCCGATGAGGGACGAGAAGGTGTGGATCCTGGTTTAGAGGCTGGACTTGATTTAGCCGCACCTGAAAGTAACCAGAATAAATTGCGAATATCAGCAAGATTAAAAATGGTTTTTCAGTATATAGCAAGAGTATGATATAAAAGGAATTTACTAAAACACGTAAGATACTGCCAGCAATCCCTTTCTAGTACAGAAGTAGCACAGATACTTTAGAAAGAGTGCACTTGATAAAATGAATAGAGTCCTCCCCTGGCCACTTACATAACTTCTCTGAGCACTGCTTTCTGCCCTCAAGTAACATGAGATTAATGCAGTTGTCCTTTTTCCTTCTGAAGAGATAAGAATAACAGATATAAAGGGATTTTAAGGTTTTTTTAAGAGGAAAGATTCTTTGATAAGCTCAGAGCAACACCATAATTTCTAACAAAGGCCTTATCAGAGATTAACACTTTAGGAGAAATATCAATACAAATTTCTGTTTTTTTCTTTTTAATATATTTTCTAGCTTTAGCCATTGAAAACAGTCTAAGCCATGATGTCTCCAGCACCAGGCACTCCTGGTGCCCAAGTCCTGGTTTCTAAATGTTATTCTGCAAGAACAGGGCTTCTGGAGCTATGGCTCATTCCAGGGGTGAGAAAGGGAATGGACAAGGTGGGCCCGGGACATCTCGTGTGGGAAAGCAAGGATGTGGAGTTCCCTGGTGGCCTAGTGGTTAAGGATCCAGCATTGTCATTGCTGTGGACTTGGGCCTGCGGCGGTGCAGGTTTGATACCCAGCCTCAGAACTTCCACGTGCCGTGGCATGGCCCCTCAACCCCCAAAAAGGCAAGGATTAATGTCAAAGGATACAGGGGGCCAGCCTGCAGGGGCTCCCAACTAGCTCCCCCTGGACTTTTTGCATGCCCAAAAGAATAATGGCTGTAATGTATTACAACGCACTGAATAAATAAAAATCTAGTCCATAATGAAGGGGAGGGGCAGGTGGATCTGACTACTAGTAAATGCAGAAGAAACATTGGAACTAGAAAAATCACACTTTGGCAACGTAACTAATTCAGGAAAGTTTTATCAACTGACTAATAAAACGTTGAGAGTTTTTTGGGGAATAAGATGTTCACACATGTCAAGGTATTACCCTATACATTATGTATGAAGGGGAAAAAGTATGCCTTTACAACAGGAATGTCTGGGGATTGGCACCTTAACCAAGTTATTCGACAGCATCACTAATAATGGTCAAAACTGGCAAAAAAAAAAAAAGATTCCATTGATGTGAGGTAAGACCTCATCTACCTGGAGCTAGGCTCATTGACAGGCTCTCACCTATCTAGAACCTGACAGACACAGGAAATGGCCTCTACAGCCAAAACAGAAGCCACAAGGTTTATACACTTCACAGATTTAGAAATTCAAGGCCATTACTGGGGCCTAGCCACTTCCCTCTTACTTTGAACGGTTCGGTCTGGTGTTGGTGCTTCCACTGGCCCAGTTTATCCCACAGTTCCCCCCCTGCTTTTCTAGCAGGCTCTTGGAGGGCAGGCAAGGAATACAGCTTTGTACGATACTTTAGTGCTTAGTACAATACTTGGCCTCACATATATTCGGTGAAGGAACAAATGTGTAATCAATACACAAAGCAAATAAAACCTGGTTATATGGTTCCACTTGTACAGTTTATTTCCAACTTTACAGTTTATCGCTACCAACCGATTAGAAAGAGCCAAGGAGATAAAAAGGCAAGTGCACTGACAGCAGTTACAAGTTTTAACCAATCTCCTAATTACAAAGTAGCAAACAAGAAGACTATAAAATTCCTATCTGTATGTTTTCAGGAGCCTCCAGTCCTTAGTGAGAGAGGCAAAGTCACACGCCCTCAAGAAGCACTGATAGCAACATACACTTTAAAATGCATGTCTGTTATAAAGAAAAAATTTTTTTCTTCCAAAAAGACAGAGGAACGCCTATTATATTTAGAAAGGAGAATGCTTAAATTAGGAATGACTTAAAAAGGTTGAGAATTCAACTCTTCAGTCACCTTGAAACCTCACCTATGCAGAACTTCCCAGGCTGTCTAGAGAGCTGATACTTTGCTTTGTGATTCATCAGCAGCTGCTTCATCCCTGTAAAAGCCCAGATAAAACACTCCTGGACTTCCGTGTCCCATTGGCCAGGTCCTCTAACTCCAGGCCAAGCCAGCTGGGTAAAGGACATAGCATAGAGAAGTGTCCAGGAGGCGGGGCAAGGACGTGCTGACCCGGCAGAGTGCCTTCTCCAAGTGCGGTCACCAGCCACCTTTGCAGGGGAAGCAGCTTTTGAAAAATCAAGTTACTTCAGACTTTTTCACAGGCAATATGTCATATTTTAATATAAAGCAAGTCTAACAGAAAGCTGGGTCCTTAACCCACTAACCTATGAGGGAACTCCCTTAAATACATAGTTATTTAGTGTCTCCCATGAACCCTGTTTTGGAGGTCCCTGCTCTACAGGAGCTCACGATCATTTAAGAATGCCTACAGCAGTTCCCCAGTGTTAAGGACCTGGTGTTGTCACTGCTATGGCAGTTCGACCACTGGCCTGGGAACTTCCACAGGCTGTGGGTGCAGCAAAAGGAAAGAACGAATGCCCACAGAATGTAAACTGGTACAACCACTAGGGAAAACAGTATGGAGGTTCCTCAGAAAACTAAATGTAGAACTACCATATGATCCAGCACTCCCACTCCTGGGCACATATCTGGACAAAAGTATAATTCAAGAAGATACACGCACCCACATGCTCACAGCAGCACTATTCCCAAGAGCCAAGATATGGAAACAACCTGAATGTCCATCGATAGATGAATGGATACAGAAGATGTGGTACCTATATTCAATGGAATACTACTCAGCCCTAAAAAATAATGACGCCATTTGCAACAACATGGATACAACTAGAGATTCTCATACTAAGTGAGATAAAGAGAAAGACAGATGCATTATGTTATCACATACATGTGGAATATAAAATATGGCAGAAGTGAACCTATCTACAAAACAGAAACAGACTCAGAGACATAGAGAACAGACTGTGGTTGCCAAGAGGGAGGAGGCGAGGGAGTAGGAGGGACTGGGAGTTTGGGTTAGTAGATGCAAACTATTACATTTAGAATGGACAAGCAATGAAGTCCTGCTGTATAGCACAGGGAACTGTATCCAGTCTCTTGGGATAGAACATGATGAAAGAATCTTAGAAAGGGAATTTGTGTGTATACACACACACACACACACACACACACACACACACACACATATATGTCATTTTGCTGTATAGCAGAAATTGGCACATTGTAAATGAATTATACTCTAATAAAAATTAAAAAAATTAAGAAAACATTTAAAGGGGGAACATTAACTCAAAAAAAAAAAAAAAAAAGAATGCCCACAAAGACAAATACTCTGTTATTACTTACAAGTGGAATCTAAAAAATAGAGCAAATGAATGTACATTATAAAAAGAAAAAAAGCCCAGGCATGGCCACACTCAACAGTCTCAGGAACAAGACCGTGTTCCCAACTGCTCTGAACACGCTCCAGGGAGTGTGAGTCTGGCTGCATTCCCTCTGCCTGAAACTCCCTCTCCCCTCCTCAAGTGACAAAGTCTAACATCTTTTGGGTCTCGGCTTAGAGGAGGTGGCTCAGGGAGCCCACCGCACCCAGACACCTCCACACAGACCCATCACCGGTAAAGGTACAGCAATTTACTTAATGCCTGCTTCTCCCATTAGCTTTAAACTCTAATGAGGTAGGAGTTGCATCTATTTTGTCTACCAGTCTACGTTATCCAGGCCAATCACAATGCATGATCCAGAGAAGACATGCAATAGTAACATGTCTTTTTTACTTATTTTTTTTTAGGGCCGTTCTCGTGGCATATGGAAGTTCCCAGGCTATGGCTTGAATGGGAGCTACAGCTGCCGGCCTACACCACAGCCACAGCAACGCCAGATCCGAGCCTCGTCTGTGAACTACACTATGACTCATGGCAACACCGGATCCTTGACCCACTGAGCAAGGCCAGGGATCGAAACCACATCCTCATGGTTCCTAGTCGGATTCGTTAACCACTGAGTCACAATGGGATCTCCCAGAAAGTTTTTATAACTCATGAAAGAACCCAGAGAGGCATGGATCCAGGGTAAAGATCACAGGAAAAGCTGGAGGAGCTGATGCCAGCCTCAAAGTCACCAGTAGCAAGAGCCAGCAATATCTGAAGGGAAATCAAACAAAACCCACCAGCCTCCCAGAAAGAGAGCTCTTCATTGCTTTCAAGTTCACTTCCCATCATTACTTAGGCCCTTTATAGATGGACTCAAGACAGGAGTTCATGCGGCTAAAATCAGTCAGTAAATGGTTAACTCTGAGCAGGGAGGAGCGAGGTGTTTTGCACCAGGCTGCCCAAGCCTCTGCCACGTTCATGTCCATGCCTCTTCTGAAGAAAACAGCCCTGAGAAGGGGCTTCCCTGGAGAGTAAGTGACCCACCCACCCCTCCAGGCAGGCCTTCCTAAGCGGGAAGGCAATTTGAGAGCTGGTTGCAGGAGCTGAGCCAGGTCTATCAGACCTCCTGTTCTTACACTCTGCCTTTTCCAGTCTCATGTAAATCTTAAAAACACAGACGGAATAGAAGCTGACTCCTTGCAAAACACCGTTACCATTAATTACATTTCTAAGATATCAAATGCAACTTGGAAAAAACCCTGAAGTGTCTGATATGAAATTAAAGTAGAAGGGGTCACGGCAAGCCGAAGCTCTATGAAACAGCACATTATCAGGGAAGAAAAACTAAAAATAAGCAGAGGAAGCTCGCTGCAAGGGAAATGGGGTCACGGGAGATGGGTGAGTGGCTCACGGCAGAGGCCAGAGCTGCTGCAGTTACTGACGCTGTCCCGGTTCCAGCTTTTTCCTGAGGAAGCACCTCACTGGCTACTTAACAAAGCCCAACTTTACTGTGGTTCACAGGGTCTTGGCATTAAAGTGGCACCTGGGTTGCACAGATCCTCTAAAGGTCAGTTGGGGCGCAGAGCCCCATGTCCTTTGCACTGACACACGTGCCATGGAGCCTCTGGGTCTCTCTGAGATGAGCTGAGAAAGATGAAGGCAGTGAAGGCAGTGAAGGCAGACCGGGCGCTGCCTGCTGCACGGTGGGGTGGGGGTAGCAGAGAAGGGGGGTCTGGCCCACGCTCCACCTCCGACAGCACAATACGGGGGATGAAAGAAACGCTTCTGACCCACCTCCCATCCCCTCGCCACCCCAACAGTCACTCACACGCTGGACAAAGCAGAGAAAGGAAAACTGAAAAAAGTTTTACTAGCTTGGTGAAGCAACTAGTATTCGCAATTCAAAATTAAAGGAAGGCGTTTTGGAATTCTGATCAAGCTGCTTGCAAAGAAACTGATAACAGAGGGAAATACTGTCTGATGAATGAGGATATGATGCGTCAGCACTGGTTCACCGCACATGCCTACCTTCTACTGAATAAACGCAGAGAACGAACAGCAAAGACCTCTCTCTTAGGGAAGATCTTAGTATCACTGGAGGTTAAAAGTTTTTAAAAACCACACAATTACACATCCTCAAAACCTGTGCAGTCACCCTAGCAATCACCATCCTAATGAAAATGTCGGCAAAAAATAAACAGTACAACTAACGCTCCTTTTCAAAAGAATGTGAACTAAGCTCTTGAAATCCTCACAAACTATGGAAGTAATTTACCCCTCACAGCTATCACAGGATTAACCCACATTGAGAAACAGGAAATGCTAAAATACTAAAATTCATAAAGATGAAAATGAAACTTTTCTACACATTATATTTGATGATTTCATGGTTTACCTTTGTACAATAATCCTAGATTATATCACACGCATTAGACAGTTAAGAACTGGGTTTTTGTTGATTTGTTTTAAAAGTCTGTTTTTTTTAAAAAAAAACAGAACACTGAGGTGTGCCAGGCTGGGGTGCCAGATATTCTTTTATCACTTACCTGGGCTGCTATCATAAAAAATGGTGCTGTTATCAATGTCAGTAAAACTGAACACGGATATATTTTTCCATAAGTTAATATTTGTATTCCAGTTTTGTGAAGTGACCTAGTGATATCCTTGATAGCATCTAATCCTGGCTTATTGTTTTTTGCCTTTCTTTTTAGGGCTGCATTTGGAGGTTCGCGGACTAGGGGGTCCAATCGGAGCTGTAGCCGCCGGTCTACACCAGGGCCACAGCAACGCGGGATCCGAGCTGCTTCTGTGACCTACACCAACAGCTCACGGCAACGCTGGATCCTTAACCCACTGAGCGAGGCCAGGGATTGAACCTGTATCCCCATGGATTCCAGTCAGGTTCGTTAACTGCTGAGCCACGACAGGAACTCCTAATCCTGGCTTTTAACACTGGGGTTCTCAAAGTGGCCTCCATGCCTCCCCAGATGTCCCCAAGTCCACTGGTGCTTTCAGTTCTGGGCCTTCCCATGCCTCTTTGCTCACTGATGCTCACATGAAAAACATTTACATAGCGGCTTTTAAAGAGAGTACATGGAGTTCCTGCTGTGGCTCAGTGGCAATGAACCCGACTAGTATCCATGAGGATGTGGGTTCGATCCCTGGCCTTGTTCAGTGGGTTAAAGATCCAGCATTGTCAAGAATTATGGTGTAGGTTGCAGATGCAGCTTGGATCCTGCGTTGCTGGGGCTGTGGTGTAGGCAGACAGCTGCAGCTCCAATTCTACCCCTAGCTTGGGAACTTACATATGCTGCTAGCAGCCCTTAAAAAAAAAAAAAAAGGGAGTACAGCTACTTTGGCTGTAATACAGATATAATATTTTTTTTCGCAGCTATCACACATTTCAGCTTTTTTTTGGTCAAGCTGCATTTGATGATGTCCAGAAAACATAATTAGTGGTAGCCCTGTTTTACGAGAATCATTTTTCTTTCAAGTTTTTCTCTCTCTCCTTAATTTTCCCTTTCAAAATAAAAAGGAGTTTCAGAAACAGAGGAAAACAGACATAAATACTGTACAAGTCCCTGTAATTCTCTGACTTTGCCCACTGGATGTGGACATGATTTACAATGCCAGTCTTTGAGCAGTTGTGTCTTAATTAATGCCTTCAGAATTCGGGGTATAAATATGATTCTACGACATTTTAAACTACAGTTTCAGGAAGCAAAGAGTGGCCTCGTTCACTGCCTTAGTGAAGCCAGAGCACTGCTATGTCCAATGACAGTAATTAGTAGCTTGCTTAATGTTTACAGAAAGTGCTACGACATTTGGAGCCCATGAGGCCCAGTGAACTCGTAACGATGAAGCAAATACAGGCAAGCACTTTATCCTTTTTTATACTTGGCTTTTATCCTTCATGGCCGGGGCTCTCATGGAATTTAGAAATTCTTCTCACATAATCTGCTATATTCTTTCTGCCAAAATCATAAACAGAGGAGCTTAAAAATATGACATTAATGCTGTTGACAAGAACCACAGAGACATCACACGCACACACACACACACGGGAAGCAACCACTCTTCTGGGCATCCCCAACTTCTTCCCTATTTGAGAGTGCATTCTCTCCCTCCTCAATTAAAAAGCCCATGGGGGTGTGCGGGGGGGATGAAATGGGTGAAGGGGGGGGTCAAAAGGTACAAAATAAGGTATAAAACAAGTCCCCAGGATGTGCTGTACAGCACGGTGCCCAGAGGTAATTACAGTGTATTGCATGTTTGGAAGCTGCTAAGAGAGCTGAGCTTAAAAGTTCTCATCACAAGAAAAAAACCAGCTTATAACTGTGTGGTGACGGTTGTTAACTAGACTGACTGTGACGGTCATTTCACAATACATGCAAATGTCACATCATCTTGTACACCTGAAACTAACGTTGTATGTCAATTATGTCCCAATAAAAAACCAAACCTAACCCCACAGAACTGAAACTTGAGATAAGGTCCCTTGTACCTACCCTGATTAACCATTTGTGGATGGACCTGACCTCGCTTCCTTATCCCTGTTGGCAGGTAGACTTTTATCTTTTAACTGAGATAATGAATCTGGTTAAAATAAGTAAGTGAATTAGGCTACTGCTGGGGGAGAGAGTATGAGGCTGGACCAATGAAAAGAGAGAATTCCGGAGTTCTTGTCGTGGCTCAGTGGTTAATGGACCAAAACCGACTAGCATCCATGAAGACTCAGGTCCGACCCCTGGCCTCGCTCAGCGGGTTAAGGATCCAGCGCTGCCGTGAGCTGTGGTGTAGGTCACAGACACGGCTCGGATCCGACGTTGCTGTGGCTGTGGCGAAGGCCGGTGGCTACAGCTCCAATTTGACCCCTAGCCTGCGAACCTCCATATGCCACGGGTGTGGCCCTAAAAAGACAAAAAAACAAAACAAGACAAAAAAAGAGAATTCCCAGAGGAAGAGGGTTTCCCAAGTGACCAAACTGACACCAGAGCTGTCACACCCCAGAATGACTGACAGCTCCCACACAACTCCGACCACTGCAAATTCAAGGTCTAACACTTCCTTCGATGACGCCTCCCTGCCTTCACTTGGTAGGTTCTGTAATCCGCTTTGCCCCGAGGGCAAAATCAAAGCACCTCAGCCGCCAATATTCTGTCCCCACCGAACTTGAACAGGGGTGCCAGGATGCCCTGATTCATGAGATCATCGAGAGGTTGGTTTTTTAACTCCCAAATTAGGAGTTCAGAGCCCTTCTGGCTCCCTTCCCACCAGTGCAGCCCAGGGACAAAACTGGGCTCTTCGTTTCTGCCGCTTCAGTGTCAGCTTAGAAAAGCGGGGCTGCTCTCCTGCGCAGCTGGGGGCGGGGGGCTCCACACGCCGGCCTGGGCCACACCAGCCTTGTGGCCGAGGCCTGGTAAGGAACCGGCGTGCGTCATCTTCCCCGGGGCAGGGAGGCGGTGGTTAAGAGCGGGGAGCCCGCAGCCAGGCAGCCTTCGTAGGAATCCTGGCTCTGCTGCTTGCTGAGTCGTGTGACTTTCACTGCCACCTGAATTTCTTTATGTTCCCCATAAATAGCAGCAGTGCCTCCTTCCCAGAGCTGGGATGAGTGCGTGAGTTAATACATGGAAAGTTCCTATGGAAAGTTCCTACACAAGAGCCTGGCACGCAGTTAAGTAAGTGTAGCTTCTTATTATTACTCAGCAAATGAGGCCTGATTCAAACGATGATGAGAAAGCACACGGGTTTCCCATTTCTAGACAGGAGCGAAATAAAAACTAGACCGCTGCAATAATAGGGAAATAAGACTCACCGGATTTAAAGAAAGTCTACATAATAATTGGTTAACTGACAACCCAGCGGTGGGCTCCCAAGCATGGGTTCTGCCATTTGGTGCACGCTGCGAAAATCAGTGTACTGTAGCCCACGTTTCTGTGCACCTTCTGAAATTACCCTGATCCACTCATTCTTGCAGCAAACATTTACTGAACCCCTGCTGTGTACCTGGCAAGCTGTAGGCACTTGGGATAAAACAATGAGACACAAAAGACGCCAGTCCTTGTGGAATTAATGTTCTAATGCGGGAATTAGATAATAAATGATAACATTAATAAATCAGCACGTGATATAATAAACTGGAAAGTAAATGCCGGGGTGAGAGTGAGGCAGGGCAGGGGTGAGGAGTGCTGGGTAGGGGTGGGCGAGTGGCAGCTTTAAAGAGCAACTTCAGGGAAGGTCTGAGCACCCATCAGGATCCCCTCTGGTCTCAACCCCTCACTCAGACCCCCAGGACTTCCACGAGTCCACCTAGAAGGACAAGAGTCAAAAACCCCAAGTGGAGTCCCCTTGGTGGCAGTCATGTGGCTGCCAAGCATGGACGCAAGGAGGCCAGAGCCACACTAGGCAGGCATGGGGATCACCTGGCTCAAAGTCTCCTTATGGAAGCCAGCATCTCTCTTTTTGTCTTTTTGCCTTATCTAGGGCCGCACCCGCGGCATATGGAGGTTCCCAGGCTAGGGGTCTAACAGGAGCTGTAGCCGCCGGCCTTCGCCACAGCCACAGCAACGCGGGATCCGAGCCGCGTCTGCAACCCACACCACAGCTCACGGCAACGCCGGATCCTTAACCCACTGAGCGAGGCCAGGGATCGAACCCGCAACCTCATGGTTCTTAGTCAGATTTGTTAACCACTGAGTCACGACTGGAACTCCAGAAGCCAGCATCTCTTATAACAGCTCCACGGTTGCCATTTCCAGGATCCCCGCAAAGCACAGGCCAGTGGCAGGAGTCACCCTGACTCGTTCAAGCCGTCATTGGGAAAGTCCGCCTTGAACAATGACCTGAGAGAGATGAGGCTGGCCTTCCGGTGAGCAGAGCGTTCCAGGCAGAGGAAAGGCTCAGCGCCAGTGCAAAGGCCCTGCCTTACCTGCTCAGCAGCCGAGCCGGCGGCTGGAGCAGTGAGCAAGGGCGCTGCCGGAGGAGAGAAGGTCTGCAAGGTGCTGGAAGTCCTGCTAGGACATCGCCTTTCATTCTGGTGGGAGAGGGAAGCCACTGCGGGGTCCCGGGCAGAGGAGCAACGTGACCTTGGCTTTTGGGGGGCTCACTCTGCCTACTGAGAGGCTACTGTAGCCGCTCCCCCTGGGTGCAGGCAGTGAGCGCTCAGGATGAGTTTTATTTTGGGTGAAGCAATTACAACCCTGCAGTTCAGAGAACGCTATGACAGTCTACAGAACAGACCCAATATCTGGCCACTTAGCACAACCTGGGTTTTGCAACACTGACAGGGGCCAAAAGGCATTCTGGGCTCAGCGGCATCTGCTTGCTGTTGCTTCCAAGGAGAGGGCTGGAGGAGGTGGTGACAAGAGCTGTGAGTCAGTCCATGTCCCTCTCAGCCCACTGCTCAGGGTCATTACACAGCGTGTTAACTGGCCCTGCCCTGGGGGGAGGGCCGGGGAGCACGGCCGAAAGCCAGGGCCCGAGGCTTCCAGGGCCAGTGGTCACACAAAGCCTGCCGCTGAGATGAGCAAGTGGGCCCGATCCACCGAGCACGTCCAGCCAGTGTGAGCATTTAAGAACAGAGTTACTTCTGCCCTGGTTACTGTCCCTGCTGGAGAGACGATGCGCTTATTTTTAGCCATCATGTGATTCCCCAGTATTTTCCAGGCTTGGTTTGAGTCACTCTGGTTTCAGAGAATTTTTCAGAGGGGGGAAAAATGCAGGAAAGAACTCCTCATCCTGAAATGGCTCAAATATTAAAAATTCTGACTTTGAAGTAGTTATTTGAATGTGGTCTATATTTCTTTCGATAAACTGACTTTTCACACTGCTCACATGCCGGCAGAAAGGTGTGCTTTGAAACACATTCGGTGCCAACTAATTACTACCTTAGCTCAAAATTCTTATTTTTTTTTTTTTTGTCTTTTTGCCTTTATCTAGAGCCGCACCCGCGGCATGTGGAGGTTCCCAGGCTAGGGGTCTAACAGGAGCTGTAGCCGCCGGCCTTCACCACAGCCACAGCAACGCGGGATCCGAGCCGCGTCTGCAACCTACACCACAGCTCACGGCAACGCCGGATCCTTAACCCACTGAGTGAGGCCAGGGATCGTGCCCGCATCCTCATGGATTCCAGTCAGATTCATTACCGCTGAGCCACGACGGGAACTCCTTGACTGCCACATTCTGTTCTCCCTGCCTGCCATGTTGTTTTCCATACCCTTTACCTGGCTAACTTCTACTACTCATTTGTTCAGTCTTAGTCACTGTTTTCCAAGAAGCCTTTCTAGAAAACACAAAGGCAGCTCATGTGGTCTTCCTACACACCCTGATGGCACCTGCCTCATTTTAATGTTTTTTTTTTTTTAATTTTAATGTTATTGTCTATTTAGTGCCAGATTTCTTCACTAGGCTGTAACTTCCTTGAATCACTGCGAAGCTCCAGAATCTGCTACAGTGCCTTAATGAGTATCTACTGAAAGACTGAGGGGATGAGAATTCAAGTAAAGGGCAAGGAATCCAGTAAATAGGAACTACCATTTAGGAAATATTTTCTGAGCTACTGTGTAGCTGTTTCCTAAGCTACCGTGCAGCGGGTTCCTCGGGTGATGGAGAGGACTGGAGAAAACATCAATGTACCGGCTCCTGTGCTGCATGTTCCTTGATCCAGGCGGACACTGCAGCGACTCAGTTTAAATCAATTCAACAAGTCCTGACTCAGAAACTTCTATGTGTCAGGCAATGGGCAACAGCGATTGAACAAGACAGAACTGGCCTGGCAGTGTGGTTCACACAATTCAAAGGGAGCCTAGAAAATTCCTCAGGTCAAAACCGTCTTCTATGCCTGACCACGGTCCAAAGAAAGGCACCAGTAAGAAAGAAAAATAGGTTCGCCGGTGGGTTTGTGATATTCTGCTCATGGAAACAGAAATGAATGCTAAGGTGTTGCCTTTTGAGGTCTGACAAGAGGTTTAACGTTTCTTGCATTTACAAATGTAGATAAAATATAGTGACTCTTACCCAGGAGCCTCTTGTAAGGGTGAATGGGAATGTCTATGAACATTTAAAAATCATTGGGCTTTTAAAAAATAAATGCCATCGGAACAGAATAGCATGTACTCTGTTTCAGGCCTTTACAACACTGGAGGGTCTTTTATTTCCTCCATTCACTGTGCAATTTGAATTTGGTTTGTGAACATTTACTGCGGCTCTGTATAGTGTGGGGCGGAGACAAGACCATAAAATGAGACCATAGCCGTGATATTTAAAGAGGCCAACGGTGGTTAAAGAGCACTGGGCCCTGGAATCACAGGGTCCCCTACTTCCAGCGTGGGGTCCTATGAGTTACTGAGCCTCCCTGTGCGCCAGCTTCCTCAGCCCTGAAACAGGGGTGTGATGGGAGCTGCCCACCATTTAGGACTGTTGTGAAGCTAAACCGAGCCAGTACTAGTCGAGCGTTTAGAACAATAGCTGGCATTTAATGTATTCAACAGATTCTCGCTAATTCCCCCTCTATTTGATGACTCCCTCTAGATTTTCAGTGTTTCCCCTTTCCCTAACTTTCTTTTGAAATTCTATTCATACTAGATTTAGGTTTTCAAAGTTATACAGTAATAGCACCACAACATTCAGTAGGTTGTGATCTCTAAGCTTTAAAAAATTCTGGTTTTAAAAAACCAAACCAAACCATGACATACTTTGATCCCCAAAAGCCAACATAATTGAAAAATTACAAACTGAATGAGTAAACCACCTGTCGATGGCAATGTCTCTTTGAGCGAACAAATCGGGATGGAAATGAAAAATTCACGGCTCTTCCTCGGAAGAAGCCCTTGGCCCTTTCCACAGGCAGCGCCAGAAGATTCCTCTCTGAAGCTCCTGAATTCTTCATGATGCTTTGCTCTCTCTGTCCAGTATTTCAAACACATAGCTGGCTGGTATCCTGGCGAGGCAGAGCACTCCTCATATTCGATGCTGTGCTTTTACGAGCATTACGGTAGAGAAACACAGTTTCAATTATTCTTTGAGGAGAAAAGTTTCTCAGCGTGCCTCTTCTATTTCACGTATGATGGATGTGTAACTGGAGGAACAAAACCACCAGTATCCCTCTCCTTCCAGGGACCGGAGAATGTCCTCTAAGAATTTAAGTGACTGGGCCATTACAAATTTTTCCCCATTTTCTTCAGGCCTAAACGCAGCTAAGGGAGCAGCCCTTAACTGGTATGCAGCTTAGCAATGGGACGGTTTCTCAATACGAACAGGTCATGGGCATGCAATGCTGACACGGCAGGGACTGAGCAAAAGATACACTGTTCATATAATAAGGAGAAAAGCTTACACCTATTTAAAAAGAAGTCTTGCTAATTATGGGACTGGTAAGAAAAATGCATCTCTTCCTCGTGATAAGTTGAGACTAAATGATCTTTTACAATTAACATTTGATCTTGGAAGTAAGTAGGTATATGGAGAGTACAGTATGGGGTTAGGTGACTGGAGACTGTGGGATGGCTGGGAGTTGTAAGAATAAACAGGCATGGAGTCCCCATTGTGGCGCAGTGGAAACGAATCCGACTAGGAACCATGAGGTTGCGGGTTCGATCCCTGGCCTTGCTCAGCAGGTCAAGGATCAGGTGTTGCTGTGAGCTGTGGTGTAGGTTGCAGACGCAGCTCAGATCTGGCGTTGCTGTGGCTGTAATGCAGGCCGGCAGCTATAGCTCCTGTTAGACCCCTAGCCTGGGAACCTCCATATGCCATGGGTTTGGCCCTAAAGAGATACGAAAAAAAAAAAAAAAAAAGAAAAGAATAAATAAGCATGACTCCTCTTGATGGAGAAACCATGAAGGGAGGTGCCTATCTGAACAGGGTTCTGGGAAGTCAAATGCCATTATGGACTGTTTTAGTCTGAAGAGCAGCCATGGAAAAATAAACATTTCTTGGAATAAATGATGGCTTTGGGGTGAAAACGTCTGTATTTAAAGGGTGGAAGTCCTCAAAAGGTAAATGAAGACTTGTATCTTGGCAATAATAAGGAAAAGGAGGTCCCATATAAAGCTAAAGTTAGAACCCTCGAGTGGAATTTACCTGCCTGAGTATTTTTTTACTTGGACTGAAATAAGTGCCTCTTAAATCAAAAACATCAACACTCTTCAGAGCAATACAACAAAATCCAAAGTCTCCACAACATGACATCACAGTGTCTAGGACACAACCCCAAATTACTCAACATACAAAGAGTCAGGAAAGCGTAACGTAGTCTCAAAGGAAAAGATATCAGGAGATGCCAACTAGGAGACGGTCAGGATGGCGGGATTAGCAGACAAGAACTTTAAAGCAGCTATTATAGCCATTTCCGGTGAAGGAAAGTATCCTTATAATAATGAAAGGTAGGCATCTCAACACAGAAGGAAAAATAGTTGAAATTAAAAAAATGTTCAACAGTAGAATGGAGGTGACAGAGGAAAAATGAGGGTACATTTGAAGAGACATTAATAGAAACCATCTAAAGAATAGAGAGAATACTGGAAAAAAAATGAACAGAGCCTCACGGACTTGTGGGCTGATTTCAAAAGCTCTAACATATGGAGAAATGAAGTCTCAGAAAAACAGGATAGAGGCAAGAGAGCCGAAAAAATGTTTGAAATAGTAATGGCCGAGAATCTCCCCCATATGGTAAAAGACAGAAGCTTATGGAATTAATAGGTTTAATGAACTCCAAAACAAGATGAATTCAAAGAGAATCATGCTTGGGCACATCACGGCCACACCGCTGAATCCCACTGAGTCCTCACTGTACCCAGAGGAAAACAACATTTCATGTATAGAGGTGGGGTGATTAGAATTAGCATGCTCTTTTTATCGTTGGAGACCACAGACAGTGGAAAGACATCTTTAGAGGGAGCGAGGGAAGAATAAAAAATCAGTCTGAATTCTGATCTTTATCTACGGAAATATAAAATTATTAACTGGTTGTATATTTTTTGCCATACCAAGTTTTCTAAATCCAGCATGCATTCGATACATACAGCACATTTCAATGCAGAATAAGCACATTTCAAGTGCTCAGAAGCTACCACATTAGTGTTGGTTTAAAACAAAAGTTATAGCATTGTCTTGTGGGCTTTATGACGTATGTTTGTTAGTTTGTTTATTGATTGACTGATTGATGCACCTGTGGCATATGAAAGTTCCCGGGCCAGGGACTGAATCCGAGCTAGAGCTGCAACCTAGGACACAGCTGTGGCAACGCTGGATCCTTTAACCCACTGTGCTGGGCCAGGGATCGAACCTGCACCTGTGCAGTGACCCAAGCCACTGCAGCTGGACTTTTAAACCACTGCACTACAGCGCGAACTCCATATATACAGATTTATAATGTAACAAAGGACAGTGGAAGGAAGGGCTGCCAGGGTTCCACATTTTACATTAAATGGAATAATATTAAGTATACCGTGAAAAGGTAAGACTATATCTGGTAATCCTCAGAGCAACCACTAAAAAGGCAATAGGTAAATTAAGAGAAAGTGCTAAAAAATATTTTCAATATTCAGAAAACCACAGGAAAAGAGAAATAGAGAAACAAGAATAGAGGCGGCAAGTAGAAAAAAAAAATGATAATATGGTATATCTAAATCTAACCAAATAAATAATTACATTAGCAATGGACTGGACATGCCAATGCATGGAGATTATCAGAATGAATAAAAAAATGCATGATCCAATCACATGCTGATTATGAGAGACACTTTAAAGACAGAGATAGGTGGAAATGTATCAATCACGGAGAAAGCTATACCATGCAAACAGTAAGCATAAGAAAACCGGACTGGCTATATTAATATTGATAATCTAGACTTCAAGATCAAAGAGTGCTACCAAAGATAAAGAGGGGCATCCATAAAATTTAAAGGTCAGTTCATCAGGATGACTCAACAATCATAAGTATGTATGCATCTAGCAACAGAGCCCTAAATGCAGGAAACCAAAAATTAAGAGAATTACAGGGAGAAATAGATAATTCCACAATCAATATCAACACTCTCTTTGCAGCAACTGTGAGAACAAAAATCAGTAAAAACATAGATGATCTGAATAACACCATCGACCACTTTGACCTAATTGACGTTTCTAAACCACCATAAAGCCCACAACTGCAGAATGCATATTCTTTTCAAGCGACACCAGCTAAGACCATATCCTGGCCCAGAAAATCAAGAGCAGAACAAAGACACCATTACAAGTGGGTATATTTCACTGCTTGTCTGAAAAACCACAAAGCAAAACAGACTTTCTCAGGAAAGTAAAAGCAACTCTTCTTTCTTCTCCAAAGGTGACAGGTGATGCTTATGTATATTACAGCTGAGCAACAAATATGCAAACACTGCTAAACGTATAAAATCAGTAAACACATCACCTTATTAAGGTTGTATGAACAGCCTCAGAGAAACCAATGTTAAAGATAATTGAGAGTGCGAGCGTTCAAATATTTGATACAGCTTCTGAAAAACACTGTGAGGATTTATTTAAGTCTACATTTAAGAATTTAATTATGATCATTCAAATACTTCACTCTATTCTATTCTACTTTTAGGTTGCTTTCTTTTTGAAATCATTTTTCTAATACTTCTAGTAATCTTATTTTGAGGCCAGAATGCTAAAGTCCCCAAGGAAAAGAGAAAGTTCAGAATCAATTTCCACAGCAACTCTAAATCCATCACACTATATTTGTATATGGGAGTTTGATTTAAATACATTAATCTATATGGATCTGCAATGTGTCTAAGCTGTGGTTGCTATAGGAACCGCAACTTCAGATGTCCTTTTAAGTTTAGTAAGTGCTCACTCATAAAAACTAATCACCCCTTGACAGCCATCTCGAGTTGCAGATATGGCTCGAAGCAGTAAATTTGCAAACATCATGATTCATGATGATATATGCACTTAATAGATATGCGTCATTACGAAAATGTGCATTTTAATACCTACTCCTTGTTGGTAGATCAAAAGCAATTCAAGATGCAATTCCTCAGGATGTAGACAGAATACGACTTGCCAGGCAGCCAGCTAACCTCAGCAACAGGCTCTGCTCATGCCGAAGCTTGTTCCAGCCCAGGTAAGCCACCCAAATACAGGCACCACGAGCTCTATGGCTTCTCTGAATCCACACAATATCTCATGCCTGTACTGAAATGTGGCAGAAAAATCTGGCACATTCTCACAAAGACTGAATGCACCAAGCATCTATTTTATATACAAAGTAAATAACCTGTGGTGCATGGCTATGTACGGAGTCTGTATGATGTAAAAACACATTTTTTTTTCTTATCAATGTAGAGAGTCCTTTCTTATTCTTATTTCTTTTCCTTTTCCTTTTTTTTTTTTTTTTAAATGGCTGTACCTGTGGCATATGGAAGCTCCTGGGCCAGGGTTCAAATCCACGCCTTCACAGTGACCCAAGCCACTGCAGTCGGATTCTTAACCCACTGCACCACGGTGGAAACGCCAGACACTCCTTTCTTAATTATCAATGTGGATAACCCATTCCACAATCACTTTTTCTACTCTAACGTGGCCTCTTTGCCACATGGTGCTCTGGAGCTCCCACTTAACTGTTCTTCATGTATTACAGTCAAGACATGCAAATTAGTTTTAATTTCAGCTTAAGGAAATACTGAGAGAGAAAGCCACTGCAAAATGAACCAAATATCTGAAAGCCAAAATGAGAAAATAATTAAAGACATTCTCCTGGTTTTGTTTATAGCAGACACTGCTTGTTTCCAATTCGGATGATTAAGAAATGACCAAGGCTTAGAGGTGGGAAGAGAAATTACTGCTGAATGTTACTGACCTGGCATCACTGTGAGATGACTGGTGTAGGTACGTGAATTTCCCAGAGAGCTGACCCTCACCACACTGAGCACTTTGTCTTAAATTTTGGATGGGCAAAGTCAGACTTAAGTATGACAAGGATGGCCTCGAACGATTTCAGACCACAGGCAGAGAGATTAGTTTAGAGACTGTAATATAGGTCATGGGGAGATGATGACAAGTAGAAAAGGAAAAAAAATCTTAAGAATGAGAAGGGAACTCTGTACCAGTTAGTACACAGGGGTGGCACAAGGATCCTGAGGGCCACTAAGAGGCGTGGAGCTATTTGATTTCAGTAATAATGATCTCAGGCTGCTGTCCTATTTACAAGGGTATTTTTTGTTTCTATTGATACATAATTGATTTATAACACAGCATTAGTTTCAGGTTTATAGCCAAGTGATTCAGATATACGTATATAACCTTTTTCCTTATAGTATTGAGTAGAGTTCCCTGTGGTATACAGTAGGTCCTTGTTGATTATCTATTTTATATACAGTAGTGTGTATTTCTTAAACTCCTAATTTATCCCCCCTGTTGATAAGCTTTCGTTAAGTTTTTTGGCTCTTCTTTTACTCACTACTTTCTGTTGCTATCAGTGTACTCCTCGCTATAATAAAGCACGTGCTAAGAAACCAAATCCCCAAGTGTTTTTTTTTTCTGTTTATTCTGTTAGTTTTTGTTTTTTTGGGGTGGGGGGCATCCCACGGCATATGGAGTTCCTGGGCCAAGGGTCAGAAGTGAGCTGCAGTTGTGACCTACGCCACAGCTACGGCTATGCCAGATCCTTTAACCCACTGTGCTGGACCAGGAATCTAACCAGCGTCCCGGAGATGCAGAGATGCTGCCAATCATGCTGGACCACAGTGGGAACACCCCCATGGTTTTCGTAATTATGACCAAACCAAGAAAGAGTGGAAAAAAAAAAAGGGTCAAGAAGTAAACATTTCCAGTTATAAAAAAAGTCAGTCATGGAGGAATAAAGTACAACATAAGGAATAGCATCAATAATATTGTATTAACTTGGTATGATGCAGACAGCTACTAGACTTATTGGGGTGATCATTTTGCGATGTATATAAATGCTGAATCACTAAGTTGTACACCTGAAACACATAATATTGTATGTCAATTAAAAACTATAAAAAGAGCAAAAAGACTCTAGATAAGTATTCGAGGACCTCTGTCTCGTGTAAAGAGTAAAAAACTTATGAATTTTATAGCACAGATTTTTACAACACCTATTCTGACTCTTAGAAGACATTCTGGCTTATTTTCTTGGCTGTATTGCCAAGAGCTGGACACGTGACCTCTAGAAAAAATGAGGTCTCACTGTATTCATGGGAGCCTTTCTCCTCTTACAGCTTTATAAACAATGTTCTACACGTGTGATATATACCTTGCTCTAAGTTTTTCCACAGTACAGTTTTACTACCTGATCATGTCCAGGAGTCAGAACATATTTAATAAAAAAAGAGTATGACTGGTTTGACCTCTGAAAATATCCTTTTTCCTTGGTAAAAACCAATGAGGTAAATATGGTCAAAGCACCAGGAACACAAGCCTTAGGAACACTGCCTTCCAGAACATTAAAAACCAAATTTACTATCTGCTGTCTTTACTGCATTTCCTGAGCTTTGTCACTTGAGAGGTTAAGCTGTGGAAACAATACATTCCTCTTCCGGTTCAGGGACATTCTTTCTATCAAAATGGTACAAGTTTCTCTGGGGCTTTTGCGGACAACAGATGGGGGAACTTCTCAAAAACGAGGCCAAGGCAACACAGTGACAGTTCTGTTGGGGGTTAAGAGTGCTGGTGCCAGGGTTCCCTGGGGGTACAGCAGGTTAAGGATCTGGCGTTGTCACCGCAGCGGCTTGCGCAGCTGCCGTGCAGCGGGTTTGATCCCTGGCCCAGAACTTCCACAAGCCCCAAGTGTGGCCAAAAAGAAAAAAAAAAGGTGTTGGCGATTTAAGGACACCTTACGATTCTGGAAGAAAAATGTCCTGAGGCCTGGCCAACGTCACTGCTGAAAATCTGAACAAAGTAGCAGCAGAGTTTCAAGATGAATCTGTGCACCGTGACCGGCTGTAAAAAAGAACCGAAGGTGAGAACTCCCAGCCACCCTGGGTTTTCCCACCTTCGTGTCCTCAAGAAAATGAGGACAGATGTTCGTGTCCCCTCTGCCCGCGACTGCCCCTTCTCTATCCTAGTCCTAGAATAACGACGGCTTCTGACACAAGTTGAGGTCAATTTGATGTGCAATAAATTTTTGTTTGCTGAACCTCTTGTGGCTTCATTTTCACCCAGTCCCAGCACTTCTCTCCCCACAAATGAAATTATTCCCTTTCCTTTCCAAACCTCCTCTGATGCCCCTGACCCCACTCTCCCCTCCAGCCTCAGGGTCATGCTCTTCCAGTTTCGCCTCCTTTTCCCTATTTTCAGTGATTCCTTCTCCCCCAACCCTCGCCCGTCTTAAGAAACCAGCTCCTCGTGTCCTGTCCTAAAAGCAAACCAAATCCAGCCGAGGACAATACCAGTCCCCTCCTAAAGCTACTCTCAGCTTCTCCCCGACACCAACAAAATATTTTATTTTCCTTCATTTTTTTTTCCTGACTGACTTGGGGAAGACGGAATTGGCTCCCACCTCATCACTTTCCTAGCTGTCACTCGACGCCCTGGTCAGGCCACCGCGATCCGGGGAAGGGGGTCAGCATTTCAACAGACCGACACCCTCCCTAAAGGATCGCTAATCATCTCCCAGAAGCCAGATCTCTTTGGCTTATTTTCAGGCTTCCTCCTTTTTGATCCCCGCCCCCCCAGCCCCCAATTACTATCTGATGCTTTCGGTGATTTTTCTTTCTAGAAATGCCCTGCTGTTTGTTCTCTGATGTTGAGCTTTCCTGGTTTTTTTTTTTCCCCCGATGTCCCTCCTTCTCTCAGCTTCCTCTTCTTCCCCTTGCCCCTGACATGTACGTATGTCCCCAAAACCTGTGCTCATTAGTTTACTCTAACCTTTTTCATTCTATGGCTTCAAAGTCGGATTTTTATACCGTCTCCATTTCCTTCCTCCAATTCTTCAACTCCCCCCGGACCCGTCATTCCACCGAGTGACCCCCCAAGTTGAAAAATCCAAAGGGCCCTCTAGTCCTCGTTTCACTCCTCAGCAGATTTAGACACTGTCACTGGTTCTGTTTCCTTGACAGGTCATTCCCTCATTTCTTTCAGTCCTTCTGGCATCTCCCCTGCTCCTATGTAAGGCCTCCCTTTTCTACTCAAACATTAAGTGTTCGAGATTTCAGACTCTCTCCGCTGCTCACTCAGGACTCGCTTCTAGCTTCAATTAGCTGGATGTGGAGACTCACAAACACTGACCTCCAGACAACACATCATTCGCATTCTAGACACACAGACACACTGTTCAGTACCAGTCCTTTTTTTTTTGTCTTTTTGCCTTTATCTAGGGTCGCACCCGTGGCATATGGAGGTTCCCAGGCTAGGGGTCTAACAGGAGCTGTAGCCGCCGGCCTTCGCCACAGCCACAGCAACGCGGGATCCGAGCCGCGTCTGCAACCTACACCACAGCTCACGGCAACGCGGGATCCTTAACCCACTGAGCGAGGCCAGGGATCGAACCCGCAACCTCATGGTTCCTAGTCGGATTCGTTAACCACTGAGCCACGACGGGAACTCCTACCAGTCTTGTTATAACAATTTCTCATCATTCTGATTGGAGGCTGAGTATAAATAAGGAATTTGCATTTTCTACGAAAACTAAGGTTATTGATTTAAGAAGGGTTAACAGGGGTTTTCAGGAGGGAAACACGCCATTTCTGAGGATTTCAGTGTTGAACTGTCCAGGACCACCGCTGATGCTGGTAATAATGACCCTCATTTTACAAGAACACATTCTGCTTGTTAAGTCTGTTTTTTTATGACAAGGATGTTTATAAGGTATTTTAGGATGATTTTTATCCAAAAGAAGTTAACACATTTTTCAGGTATTTATCCTCAGTGACTTCACTCTGGGACAAAGTTGGATAGGGGAGGTCTTGCTGAATATTGTCACATAAAACTGGTACTACCCACACAGGAGACAGGATGGATATTTCATGAATTTCCTCTGAAAGATTATAGATGATGAACCACATTTAAAAATGTAAATTGGGAGTTCCCATTGTTGGCTCGGCGGAAACAAATCTGACTAGCATGCACGAGGACTGTGGCATGTCACCAGACACCCACCCCATCAGGTTGACAATGCTTTTTTTAAATTGATACTTATTGGAGTTCCCTCCGTGGCTCAGTGGTTAATGAATCTGACTAAGAACCATGAGGTTGCGGGTTTGATCCCTGGCCTCGCTCAGTGGGTTAAGGATCCGGTGTTGCCGTGAGCTGTGGTGTAGGTTGCAGACGCGGCTCGGATCCCACGTTGCTGTGGCTGTGGCGAAGGCCAGCGGCTACAGCTCCTGTTAGACCCCTAGCCTGGGAACCTCCATATGCCGTGGTGTGGCCCTAAAAAGCCAAAAAAAAAAAAAAAAAAATTAAAAGAAATGTACATCAGTTCATATTCCAGTCCGTGCTGCCTGCAACTGAAGCAGTCAAAATATTTCAGTCAAAATCTGACCAGATTACTTGAAATTTCTCAGGAAAAATAAAAGACAAGGAAAATAACTCTATCCCTGAAGTGTTACATTAACATATAGCCTCAGTGATATAAAGTGAATAGGTCTGCTTTTTTAATAGGTTAAATCCTGATCATCAGACTTATTCTAGACGGTCACTGCTAGGAAGATAAACGTGGTTACAGAGATAACAATAAAAATCATCACGGAGTTCCTGCTGTGGCTCAGTGGCAATGAACCCAACTAGCATCCAAGAGGACGTGTGTTTGATCCCTGGCCCGGCTCAGTGGGTTAAGGATCTGGCGCTGCTGTGAGCTGCGATGTAGGTCGCAGACACAGCCTGGATCCTGTGTTGCTGTGGCTGTGGCCGGGGCCTGGAGCTACAGCTCTGATTAGACCCTAGCCTGGGAACTTCCATATGCCGCGGGTGCGGCCCTAGAAAGACCAAAAAAAACCCAAAAAACCATGCAGCCCTAAAAAGACTAAAAAAAAAAAAAATTTCATCTAGAGGTGTTAAAATACTGACTGCTGGGAAAAGTCAAGCAAACATGGGAAAGCAAAGGAGGGCCTGAGCCATCTTCCAAAATGAAAGCGGTCCCAGGCTTTTGCTGTTACCTGCAGTGGGGGAGTTTGCATGGTGAGACTTCTTGGGCAGGTTGAAGATCTGTTCGCCAGGGTCGGGAGGAGGAATTGCATCTTGCCCTTGTCGTGCTTCTACGGGATCATACTCCTTCCCATCATAGTTAGCATCATAGAATTTCTTAAACCACTGAATAAAATCCAGGTTGTCCTGGAAACGCCCTTTCACTAGCTTCTCCACGGGAATCACCTGCAATGTAAAATCATCTTGTGAGTCGCAATCCTCAGGCTTGCTTGTGTTCAATACAACAGATGAGCTCCCTCGACAGAATTATTTCCGACTCGTCTGCAACTCACGTCTACTGGCCTCTCCGCCAGCATCTTGGGCCCTGGTATTCTAGAATTCATATAATTTTTCATTATATTAAAGCAAAATTAAAATGTAGTTGGGTCTCCTGGAATATTTAACACTTCTGAACAAACCATACAAAACAAGGAATACCCGGCGTTCCCACTGTGGCTCAGCGGCTAATGAACCTGACTAGTATTCGTGAGGACATGGGTTCAATCCCTGGCCTTGCTCAGTGGGTTAAGGATCCAGCTGCCGCAAGCTGTGGTGTAGGTCACAGACGTGGCTTGGATCCCGCGTTACTGTGCCTGTGGTGTAGGCCGGCAGCTACAGCTCCGATTTGACCCCTAGCCTGGGAACCTCTGCATGCCTCAGGGAAAGGCCCTAAAAAGACAAAAAGAAAAAAAAATATTTTCATGTCTTCTGATTTGAAAGCATTGTTTATACTGATATTGTTTTAGAAAGTGTCTTTCTGGAGCATATGAGACCTTTTAATTAACATGCTCCTATCCTTTGCTTTCTGCCAAACATGAACACTTATAAGCAGTTTTAGATGATACTGCTGCATTGGCTATTCAAAGCAGGCAATTGTGTTGACTTAATTTTGCATTTCCTATCAAAATGAAAGTGCTGGCGTCATAAGTTCAAAATCTGAGGCGGCAAGCAAATATTTGTACAGATGCTTCCCACGTGCTGTCACAGGCTATGACAAACATGAACAGGGACCACTGTCTCTAGCCAAGGACCTTTAGATAGAATCATAGCATATTAAGCTAGAGAGGCCAACAAAGGTCACTGAGGTCAGTGTCCCTCCAGCACAAGAATTTTAACTTCAACATTCTTAACAGTGGCTACCCCTCTCCGCGTGCACACTTCTAGGGAGTTATGGAGCCCCGACTCAGCTATGTAGCAGGTTCCATCAGTAAACCTATGAATGGGCGTTTCTCTTCTTTTTAATTGAGGAGCTTGTGCAGAGAAGTGATACAGAAAGGTGCAGAGAAGTGATGCTGCTGATAAGGAAGGAGAACAGCTCTGGTTCTGAATAAAGACCGGAGGAGCTAATTGGAAATTAACCACAGCAAAGGACAGCAAGATGAAAACGATTCGAAAGGTTTAAATGTTAAAGAGAATTTATGTTTTGACATAAAATTCTGAGTAAATGAGAAGCCAACATTTTCTTAATATTTTGAGATAAGAATGCTCTGATTTAGGGAGATATGAATTGTATTAAATTTGAAAATACACATTCGTTCAGCAAACTTTTGTTTTCCTTTGACCTCTATCTCTTATAAGCCAATATTTAATTTTTTATTTCCACAGCCTGTAGCCTCTTCATTTCTTCCCTGCAGGTTTTTCTCTTTTCCTTTATTCAAAACTCATTTCTTTCCAACCTCTGCCCTCCAAGAGCTATATCCAAATAAAGACTATAAATTTATAATATGTATTTGAATAGCAGGCAACATGCAGGGCCTGAATGGCTTTAGCCAGAGTCCTTTATGGGGGGGAAATAACTCTAGTCAAACTCCATTTGCATCACTCTAGGACAAAATTGTGAAGTTCAAAGCAGGTAAAAGAACATTTTACAGACACAATGAGAATCTGAGTGTATTTGCCAGGCACTTTGGCATGCAGTCCCTCACTTTAACTTCATAACCACAGGGAAGGGGGCTTCAGTCCCATTTTACAGATGGGTAAATTTAGGCTCAAAAGAATTTAAATAACTTGTTCGAAGTCACGGTAGTGGGATTCAAGCTCGTGCCATTTCTACTGTAATACACTGTTTTTTTCAAAGGAACATAACACACACAGAACCACCGTGGCATCTGGCAAACATAAAAATTCTCATCTGCAATGCTAATAAAGAATAACACATTTTAGCATTTGTAAGTCCTGTTAGAGTTTTGACTCTAATGGCTCCAAATTTAAAAATCTCCTTAAATAAAAACCTTACCCAAAACAAAATATGGGAAGTGAGGGTTGATGCTTTATGCTACATACAGAAACCAACCTTCTGTGGCGATATCAAGATATATCCATCCCATTGATACATTGCTGGGTTTTTGCATTTCTACACAAAAACAATTTTTAGCAAAGCCAACGCATCTTATGGAGCTACAAGTTCGTCTCTTACCTTATCAACATTCATTCGCTTAAACGATGCCTGTAGAAGTTTGAAATTGTGAATATACTCATGCTCCAGCTTTGCCTGAAATTTTACTTTCTTCAAACTAATGCAGCCTGGAAACAGCATGTCCATGAACTGGCAGTAGGCTGCCCCTGGAAAGAGACAAGAAAAGGACCGGTGTGAGTGCGATGGTGCCACGTGCAAATGAGGGTTCGCTGGGCGGGAGCGAGCACAGAGCTCCTCTGCGCACCGCGCTCACGCCTCCTCGCGCACCAGGGCCTGGGCGTGCCTTCCCCGGCCACGACCAGAGCATCACCAGACTCCATGAACAATGAAAGAACTTCGTGTTTTTTTTTTTTTTTTTTTTTTTTTGCCTTACCTAGAGCTGCACTCTCGGCATACGGAGGTTCCCAGGCTAGGGGTCTAACAGGAGCTGTAGCTGCCGGCCTACACCACAGCCACAGCAACGCGGGATCGGAGCCGCGTCTGCAACCTACACCACAGCTCACAGCAACGCCGGATCCTTAACCCACTGAGCGAGGCCAGGGATCGAAACCGCAACCTCATGGTTCCTAGTTGGATTCGTTAACCACTGAGCCACGATGGGAACTCCAGAACTTCATTCTTTAACACCAAGGAAATCGGGGTAAGAACAACTCTCCTTAAGCTTCTATTAGGAAAAAAAAAAAAAAGGAATATGTTTTTTCCTTCTATCTAGCTGCTACCTGCTCCAAATCATTAAAATACATAAGAGAAAAGTAGCAGAACATTTCAACTTGAGAACACTATACAGAAGTTCTCATGAAATATGGAGCTCAAAAAACGTACACTATGCTGGCCAAGCTGTTTTACAGCCATCTTGCAGAACGGCTGAGGTGAAACTGCTTAAGCCAACTAATTCCAAAAACAGTTGTATAGCATTTTAATTCCAGTCCAGAGCAATGGGGCTCCCTATATTAACATGAAAGATGGCGACACGGAGACCTTGAAACTTACAGAAGTTCACAGTCACGCTGTTTATGACTGAGAAACAGAAACAGCACAAATGTTCAATGAGTCCCCTGAGGAAACAGTCATAGAAAAAGGGGCTTACTGGTAAGCCTTTATATATATATTATGTATATACTATATATATGTATTATATATATCATATATGTAATATGGAGAACTCTTAAATCAATTTCAACTAGAAAAATCCCAGAAAAATCACACATACTGATTCATATCTTCTTACCAATAAAGGCTACAGGCATTTAGAAATTCAAAGCCAGATTGACTATTTTTCTTTTACAAGTAGGAAAAGCAGTTGAGTGGTGAGAATGGGAACAAACAGCCATTTTTGTGTCCTCTTTCTTTCTTTGCTTTCCCAGATCTCCTGGTCTGTTTTTACCATGTGCCAACGATATGCCTTTCTGAACATAAAGGGCTCCCCTCCATCCTCTGGTTATCAAAGTGAGAAGCCTTTCATTCTGTTTGGGCGACTCACCTTTGTGTAGGAAGAACCCATTTCACCACTTACGTCAAAAAGATCCTGGGAGTTCCCGTCGTGGCTCAGCGGAAACGAATCCAACAAGGAACCGTGAGGTTGCAGGTTTGATCCCTGGCCCCGCTCAGTGGGTTAAGGATCCGGCGTTGCTGTGAGCTGTGGTGTAGGTTGCAGACGCGGCTCGGATCCCGCGTTGCTGTGGCTGTGGCGAAGGCTGGCGGCTACAGCTCCTGTTAGACCCCTAGCCTGGGAACCTCCATATGCCGTGGGTGCGGCCCTAGATAAGGGGAAAAAAAAAGATATCAAATATCTAAGGGCTGCTACAATGGGAGATGGTGGGCAACTATTATTTGTAGGTAAGAGCATAAAGTGATGAATTAGAGGTCACAATAAACATCACCTCCAGAATTTTTACCTCTGTGATGGTTTATTCAGATGCTAATATCCTGAATACAAACTGCTGCTTTCATAGTCAAGCAGATAGGTTCTCTTAAAAAACGAAATTAAACAAAACAAAGCAAAATACGGAAGGAGGTAAGAGAAAGCACCATGATCTTGCAGGGCATTCTTACAGTCGTCCTCCAAGTATTCAGGTCCTCCTTTTGAAGGGCCACCAGATGGAGCCAATTCCAACAGCCACGCAACATGATTTTTATAGAAATGGAGGTGTCTAAACACAACTGCTTCATTATCTCCTCTTTAAAGAGCTATTTTCACTCTTGCAGTGTTTTAGCATAAAACGTACTTGAGGAGACACCAGTATCAATTTTGTCTTACAAACCCACCAACCAAATCACTCACCTTCTACATTTAAAAAGTAATAACAGCTTTTGAAGAAAAAAAAAAAAAAAGGAAAACCAACCACACTTGAATATAGACAGTGAAGGAAGGAACGAAAAATCATCTCTGGTCTCATCATCCAGAGAAAGCCTCTGTTAATATTCTGGCATATTTCATTCTATCTTTTTTTTTTTAATTTAACAGACCACGATTCCCTTTCTGGATCATTAACTATTCTCTACTGACATTTTTAACGGCCTCCTGATTTTTATATCATGCTTAGCAACTTGCCCCAAGCAAGATTACATAAATATTCATGTGTATTTTCTTTAAGTACTTTTATGGTCTCAAGCTTTACATTTACATTTTGAGTCCATGTGGAATTTATTTTGGCCCAGGACATAAAGGATGGTTCTAATTTTAGTTATTCCACATGTTCGTGGAGATGTCATTTTTGGCTCCCTAGCATTTGGACACCTTCCTAAATCTAACTTGACGCTGCGGTGCCCTGCCGCCCCCAGCAGTACCGAAGGTGGGCAGACACCCCTTTTCCCACACCCGGCCACAAAGATGCAGCTTTGGACGTTCCTGCCTGGGTCTCAGAGTCTTGAGGGAGTGACTGAAACATGCAGGGACCATTAGAATTTGGGGTCCCGGAGAGGCTTCAACAGCAGAGCGGCATCCTAACCATCCTAGTGGCTCAAAGGAGGCTCTCTTCCCAGCCTCTTGGCATCTTTTGATTGTTGTCATCTTCTGAGCCTGGTTCTCCACTGACTCCAGGCTGCCCGATATCCTTTCCGTAAATCTGTCTCTGCTTAAACTCGGAGAATTCTTTTCTGCTGTTTTCAATCCAAAATGTTGACTGATAAAGGGTAGCTAGGTGAACACCATCATTTCATAAATAACCTACGCTTTTCCCACCGAGGAATCACTATCTTTTACTATTTATGACTTTCCTAATACATATACTTAAAGTCTCTCTCTCTCTTTCTTTTTAGGGCTGCTCCCGCGGCATATGGAAGTTCCCGGGCTAGAGGTTAAATCAGAGCTGCAGCTGCTGGTCTACAAAACAGCCACAGCAACACCGTATTCGAGCCACATCTGTGACCTACACTACAGCTTGCGGCAACACCAGATCCTTAATTCACTGGGCAAGGCCAGGGATCCAACCTGCATCCTCAAAGACACTGTCGTGTTCCTAACTTGCTGAGCCATGGAATTCCATAAGTTATTATTATCAGTTATTTTTTAATGGCTGCACCCATGTCATATGGAAGTTCCTGGGCCAGGGATCAAATCTGTACCTCTTCAGCGACTTAAAACTACTACAGTCAGATTCTTAACCCATAGCAGGAACTTAAAGTCTCTTATTAAAGACTTTTTTGGTGGAGTTCCTGTCATGGTGCAGCGAGAATGAATCCAAGTAGGAACCATCAGGTTTTGGGTTCCATCCCTGGCCTTGGGGTTAGGGATCTGGTTTTGCTGTGAGCTGTGGTGTAGGCTGCGGATGCAGCTCGGATCTGATGTTGCTGTGGCTGTGGTGTAGGCCGGCAGCTGAAGCTCCGATTTGACCCCTAGCCTAGGAACTTCCATATGCTGCAGGTGCAGCCCTAGAAAAAAAAAAAAAGGGACATTTTTTTGGGGGGGAGGGTCTGTGTTCCCATGATAGTTTCACATTCTTCATTATTTAAAGACTGTAATATGTATTACTATCTATAGAATAATTTCCCCTCTCCTTTTTCTCAAAATCTTCTTAAGTTCTGTCATGCATTTATTATTTCCATTATATTTTTGAATGTGTCATTCCTGGCATGCAGAAATAGATTTTCTTTAAAATTAGTCGATTATTTACTGTGTAATAACACTGCTTTATTGAAATATAATTCATATACCATAAAGTTCAATATTTTAAAGTATACAACTCAGTGATTTTTAAAATATTCACAGAATCATGCTTCTGTCACCACTATCTAATTCTAGAAGATCTTTATCACCCTTAAGGCAAACCCCATACCCATTAGCAGCTGCTTTTAATTCTTTCCTCCTCCCAGACCCTGGTAACCGTTCATCTATATTCTCTCTATGGACTTGCCTATTGTGAACATTTCAAATAAATGGAATAATATGTGGCCTTTGTATCGGGTTTTGCTCCCTCAGCAAAATCTCCCCCAGGTTCATCCACGTTGTGGTATGTATCAGAATTTCACATTCCTTTTTATGGCCAAATAATATTCCCCTGTATGAATCTAACACATTTTATTGATCTAGTCATCAGATGATGAACATCTGAGTTGTTTTCACCTGAGCAACACTGTTACAACCATTCAGGTACAAAATTTTGTGTGCACTTAAGTTGTCGATTCTTTTGGGATATACGTAGGAGCGGAATATGGTACCTCTGCGTTTTACCATTCTGAGGAACTGCCAGACAGTTTTCCAAAGCAGGTGCACCGTTTTACACCCCCACCAGCAACGAGCAATGGATGAGGGTTCCAGTTTCTCCAGATGTTTACCAACACATACTGTCTTTTTGCTTCTAGCCTCCCTAGTGGGTGTGAATTTTGATTTGATTTCCCCTAATGACTGAAGACGCTGAACATCTTTTTCATCTGCTTTTTAACCATTTGCATATTTTCTTTGGAAAAATGTCTGTGCATTTTAAAAATTGGGTTAGGAGTTCCTGCTGTTGTGCAATAGGGTTAAGGATCTGGGGGAGGTTTGATCCTCGGCTGGGGAATTTCCATATGCCGTGGGTGTGGCTGAAAAGAACTGAGTTAAAAGCCTTCTTACTGGTAAGTTATTAAGAGTTCTCTCTACATTCTGGATACACATGTATCTTATCAGGTATCTGATTTGCAAATATTTTCTCCTATTCTGTGAATTGTCTTTTCCTTGATGATATCTTTTGAAGCATTAAAACATTTTAATTTTGATAGAAGTACAATTTACCTATTTTTTTGTTAACTTGGCTTTCATCACATCTGAGAAACCAATGTTTAATCCAAAAGCATAATGATTTTATTTTTCTTCTAAGGCTTTATAGTTTTAGTTCTTACATTTAGGTCAACGATCCACTTTCAATTATTTCTTCTACATGGTGTGAGGTTTGGATCCAAACTTCATTCTTTCACATTCAGTGCCATTCAGTTGTGCCAGTACCATTTTATTATCTCGGCACTCTTGCTGAAATGACTTAATTATAAATACACAGGTTTATTTCTGGACTCTCAACTCTATTCCATCTATATATTTATCCTTGTGCCAGTAATAATGTCTTGATCACTGTAGGTCTGTAGTCAGATTTTTTTTTTTTTTTGCTTTTTAGGGCCACACCTGCAGCATATGGAAGTTCCCAGGCTAGGGGTCAAATCAGAGCTATAGCCTCTAGCCTATGCCACAGCCACAGCAACGCGGGATCTGAGCCACATCTGCGACCTACACCACAGCTCATGGAAACAGGATCCTTAACCCACTGAGCAAGGCCAGGGATTTCTGCATCCTCATGGATATTAGTCGGATTCATTTCTGCTATAACCACAATGGGAAGTCCTCACCTATTAGTTTTAGAATTATCTTGTCAATCTGTATAAAAAGGCAGTTGAGATTTTGACAGGTATGGAACTGAATGTAGAGATTAATTGGGGTAATATTGCCATCTTAACAGTATTAAGTTTTCCAGTCCATGAACATGAGCTATTTCTCTGCTTAAGTTCCTCCAATGACATTTTAAAGTTTTTAGTATATAAGTCATATACTTTCCTCTGTTACATTTATTCCTATTGTATTCTCTTTATGGCTATTTTTTAACTGGAACTGTATTCTTCATTTTATTTTTGATAGTTCATTGTTAATATTACTAAGGTTGATTTTTAGATATCGACCTTGTATTCTCCAACCTTGTTTAACTCACTTATTAGTTATAATAGTTTTTTTTTGTTGTTGGTTCCTTAGAATTTTCTATATATAAGATCATGACTATGCAGAGACAATTTTACTCCTTCTTTTCCAAGCTGTGTGCCTCATTTCTTGTCCTTGCCCAATTGTCCTGGCTAGAGCTTCTAGTAAAATGCTGAAGTGCTAAAAGTGCACATCCTCTCTTGTTCCTGATCTCAGAGAAGAAGCATCTAGTCATTCACTGCTGAGTGATAACAGCTATGGTTTTTTCACAGATAGCATTATCAGACTGAAGAAGTTTCCTTCTATTCCTAGTTTGAGTGTTTTTATCATGAAAGGGTAGTGAATTTTGTCAATTTTTTTAATAATAAGATCTGAGACTATCATGTGCTTGTTATTACTATGATATATAACACTGATTGTTTTTCATATGTTAAGACAACCTTGCATTAATTCCATTTGATCACGGTATAATTCTTTCTATATTGGTGCTGAATTTATTCTGCGGGTTTTTTTTTTAAGGATTTTTGTATCTATATTCATAACTCTTATCTGCAGTTTTCTTGTGATGTCTTTGTTTGATTTTGGTATCATGGTATATTGGCTTCACAGAACGAATTATAAGTGAACTGTTTCCCTCTCTTATTTGAGGGGGGAGGGAGATTCTAAGGAACTGGTGTTAAGTTTTTCTCCCATTTGGTAGAATTCACCATTAAGTTATTTGCGCCTAAGCTTTTCTTTGCAGAGATTTTTTTTTAATTTTACTGTTTTTTTTTAGTCACGATCATCATTTTTTTCCCACTACTTAATGAATTTTATTACAATTATAGGTGTACAAAAATCATCACAACTCTATTTGATAGCATTTCCATCCCAAACCCTCAGTGCATCCTCCCACCCCCCAACTTGTCTCATTTGGAAACTATAGGTTTTCCAAAGTCTGTGAGTCATTGTCTGTTCTGCAAAGAAGTTCATTGTGTCCTTTTTAGTTTCCACATGTAAGCGGTAGCATTGGATGTTGGTGTCTAATTGTCTGACTGGTTTCACTTCGCATGATAATTTCTAGGTCCATCCATGTTGCTATAAATGTTGATATTTCCTGGAATTTTTTTTCAAACTACTAATAAATCTCTTGTTAAATAGGTCTACTCAGAATTTCTAAAGTTTTAGTAGGTATCTGTCATTCTAGGTATCTATCCATTTTATCTAGATTACCGAAAAGTACTAATTTTAAACATTTACTTTTATGGCTATAGAGTTATTATACTCATGAGTTTAATAAACTTTCAGCTACTTCTCTATGGCTTTACAGGGATCAATTCATAAAACAATGCATTTGTTGTACCATATATATGTAGATATACATAAGGTATATAAGAACTACCTTTTATCTACCATATTTATACCTTTCACATGTACATATGCTACATACACACATATACATTTATATACTTATATGTAGTTATATATTATATATACATTTTATATACCACATATATGTGTATATACCTAAGGTATACAAAAAACTACCTTTTCAAGTGAGATAATAATGTTTTCCTCCTTTGATTAACATGACCAATCACTGTCATTGATTTCCACATGTTGAATCACCTTCACATTCCCAGACTCAAGTCCTACTTGGTGATGTTTACTAAGTTTTCATTATAATTCCGTTTTTTTTGTTTGTTTGTTTGCTTTTTCAAGGCCGCACCCGCGGCATATGGAAGTTCCCAGGCTAGGGGTCTAACAGGAGCTGTAGCCGCCGGCCTTCGCCACAGCCACAGCAACGCAGGATCCGAGCCACGTCTGCAACCTACACCACAGCTCATGGCAACGCCGGATCCTTAACCCACTGAGCAAGGCCAGGGATCAAACCCGCAACCTCATTGTTCCTAGTCGGATTCATTAACCACTGCGCCACGACGGGAACTCCATCATTACAATTCTGGTTTAGATTCACAAACTCATAAGTGAGATCGTGTGCAACATTTTTTTTTCTGTGCTGGTTTTATTTTATGGTTCTTTTACATCCAAAAAATAAATGTATAATATGGGAAATTTCCCGTATTTTTTGAGGGTCTAAAAGCTTGAGCACTAAAGTTAAAAAAAAAAAAGATTTGGTTAGACTCCTAACTGCATCATTTGCTACCTGTATGTTCTGGGCTTTTCACACCTTCACTATGCATCTCAGAGCCACATGAGCATCAAATCAGCCAACCAGTTTTTTCAGTAAACAGACAAGAAAGGGCAGATCACATCAGCATTTCCAGTAAATGGTATTTTATATGGTCATTTAGGGATAATAGCATATGTCATATTTCCTAGAGTCAGAAGAACCCCTGAGAATTTTTAAGAAATGTTCTTATTGAATTTGGGAACCATGCTAAAGACTTGTTGCTTCTGCCTCTCCATTTGGCTCTTCTCAGCTTCCTTCCCCCAAATCTCTACTGCTCAGGACATATCATGAAAAGGATGCCTTGACATTAATTGTCGCTACATCATCAAGGGTTCTTGTGGGGCAGTAAGCCACACTAAGGCATACCCTGAACAGGCTGTTACTTTTTTTTTTTAAGGGCCACACCTGTGGTCTATGAAAGCTCCCAGGCTAGGGGTCGAATTCGAGCTATAGCTGCCGGCCTATGCCACAGCATCGCTGGAATCGAACCGCATCTGTGACCTATGCCACAGCTTGAGGCAACGCTGGATCCTTAACTCACTGAGTGAGGCCAGGGATCGAACCCATATCCTCAGACATTATGTCAGGTTCTTAACCCACTGAGCCACAATGGGACTCCATGGCTTGCTGTATTCTGATTCCTGTCAAAGGTCGGCCCTTGCCTTATACTTTGAATCACACCTCCCCTCCCCATTCCCATTGATGTCACTCGTGCAACTGTCCTCACTCCCCCCTACAATGTCAATTTCTCTCCATATGGTCTATTCTTTTTTTTTTTTTTTTTTTGCTTTTTTAGGGCCACACCTGGGGCATATGGAAGTTCCCAGGCTAGGGCTTGAATCGGAGCTGTAGTTGCAGGCCTACGGCACAGCCACAGCAATGTGGGATCTGAGCTGCGTCCGTGAGTAAGGGCCAGGGATCGAGCCCACATCCTCATGGATACTAGTCAGATTTGTCTCCGCTGCGCCACAACAGCTCCATATGGTCTGTTATTAAAGGGCACAAACATGCTCTAGCTCTAGTATCCTCAGACTTTAACAAACTAAGATTAAAAAAAAAAAGTCCTTAATTCCACATGATCCATTAGCTACTCTGCCATCTATCTCCTCCTCTACACAGCAAAACTTGACAAAATTGTTTATTTCTATTGTTTCGTCTACCATTCAAACCCATTCAACTGTCTTCCAATCTTACCATGTTCTGGTGAAGGCCACTGAGAGCTTCTCTCTTACTGAATCTAACACACTTTCTTCATCCAACTCAACCTCTGAACAATATTTGGCTCCCATGACTATTCCCTTCTTTGAAATCCTGTATTTTATTCTTTAATTAGGGCAAAATGGGTAGCAGCTAACTTGAAAACTCAAGCATCACTGTCATTGTCCTGGAAGTCTAGCAAGCTACAAATTAGAAAGTTCCTCATTGGCAGGTAGAGATATTTTGGTGTCATGCATCTCTCATGCATCTCTCAATAACATGGCCTATAATTTGCATAGATCCCGCTTTTATCAAATGCTGCCAAGATCACCAGGACTCAGATCACACAGTACCCCTTGCTTAGGAATACGACAGCGGATCCTAGGAAAACTACAAAACTCCTTCCCTGGCCTGCAGCGTCCTGTGATGCGAGGCCTCTGGCCACCTCTCCCTGGCCCTGATTTCCTTTAGGCAGCTCCTTTCACATCGGGTTCCTTGTCACTTCACGTTCTTGTTCTTCAGATCAAGGCTTAGAAGTCACCTCTTCAGAGAGGCCCTCCCTGTCCATGCCGTCTGAAGCGACCCTCCAGTCACTCTACACCTCATCCTGTTTTACGTCTGCTATTTTATTGTTCGCTCACAAGCGGGTGTGGGGTTGACCGCCCCCCTCACTGGAATGTAGGTTTCAAGAGAGTCTGCGCCTTATCTGTCTTGGTCCCTTCTGTATCCAAGCCTTTAAGGCAGTACTTGGCACAGTGTGGGCTTCAATAAGTATCTGGTTAATGAATGAAGGCCCAAATTCTAACGTTTTCAGTGTTCCAAATAAGAGGTATTACCGGAAGAGTTGCTATATATTCTTTTATGAATTGATGGGGTATAAATACAATTAAAAGTCAGACCAAAACCTAATCACAACAAGCAATCAGCCTGGAAATTAGTCTGCAGAGAAGTGAAAGATCAGCTTCAAAAGGCTAAATATTAGATACTGCACCAAGGTAAAAGGGTTCCAAATTGTAGAATCCAAATTGGTGTGTGCTTGCCAAGAGATTAAGTCTGATGGGCTATGCTCCAAGTCCATCAGCTCAATGCACACTGCAGTTAGGAAGGCTGATAAAAGAGTCTGGAGATAATCAGCAAATAACTAGGAAAAGGGACAACATTCTGTTTGTACAGTGTTATGCTACGCCTGCTCTGTAGCCCTAAGAATGGCTTCAGTTGTTATATATCAAAAGTGACATCATGGAGCTGAAAAATTTGGGGGACCGGAATCCAAAATGAACAGGGGGCACTGAAGGGACAAGTCAGATGCACTCAGAAGACTTGAGGATGTATGATCTAAGTCTATGAAACCATGAAAAGCATGAAAAGACAATCACAGAGCCCAGGACCTCAGCAGAAGACTATCAGGATAAAACCGACATTTCTAAAAGGAAAATTTCAGAAAACAAAAAGGAACTATTACTGAATAAGTTTAAGGACTGTATTACGCAAATAAATATAAGAAACAAAAAACGCCTCCATTTGCGTAGAAGCTTTCATATCTATTTTTTACATTCTGAACCCTACAGAGATGAAGTATTTTTAATTATCATCACCCCATTTTACAGATTTGGGAACAAGGCTCAGAGAATTGTTTTTTGTTTTTTTTTTGTCTTTTTGCATTTTCTAGGGCTGCATACGCAGCATATGGAAGTTCCCAGGCTAGGGGTCTAACAGGAGCTGTAGCCGCCGGCCTTCGCCACAGCCACAGCAACGCGGGATCCGAGCCGCATCTGCAACCTACACCACAGCTCACGGCAACGCTGGATCCTTAACCCACTGAGCGAGGCCAGGGATCGAACCCACAACCTCATGGTTCCTAGTCGGATTTGTTAACCACTGAACCACGACAGGAACTCCAAGGCTCAGAGAATTGTTCAACTAATAAAAGTAACAAAAGTGGAGTTTATACCCGTTCTGAACTCCAATTCTTTTTTTTCTTCTTCTTCTGTATGCTGCTTCTAGGAATTATAAAATTTAACAGGAGTTCCCATCATGGTGCAGCGGTTAACAAATCCAACTAGGAACCATGAGGTTGCGGGTTCGATCCCTGGCCTTGCTCAGTGGGTTAAGGATCCGGCGTTGCCATGAGCTGTGGTGTAGGTTGCAGACGCGGCTCGGATCCCATGTTGCTGTGGCTGTGGCGAAGGCCGGCAGCTACAGCTCCTGTTAGACCCCTAGCCTGGGAACCTCCATATGCGGCGGGTGCGGCCCTAGAAAAGGCAAAAAGACAAAAATAAATAAATAAAATAAAATATTTTTAAAAAATAATAAAATTTAAAAGTTCAAAGAGCCTTTTAAGAACACTTCCTCGGTTATAACTGTATAAGGAGTCACAAGGGAACACATGAACCCTTCAGACTGACGGAAGGGGTCTGAGGCATATGTTTCCTACTCACGAGAGAATCTTGGGCTGGACAGATAGCTCATGAATCTGTCCCTATGTCGTGATTTCCTACTTTCAAATCTACACTCTTAATAATTCTACATTTACACTATAATATGTGTAAATATAATATGCATTTCCTCTCTCAATAATATATTACTGCTATCAAGATCTCTCTGCTGGGAGTTCCCGTTGTGGCTCAGTGGAAACCAATCTGACTAGTATCCATGAGGACGCAAGTCTGATCCCCGGCCTTGCTCAGTGGGTTAAGGATCCAACGCAGTCGTAAGCTGCAGTGTAGGTAGCAGATCGGATCTGGCGTGGCTGTGGCTGCGGCGTGGGCCGATTCAACCCCTAGCCTGAGAACCTCCATATGCTGTGAGAGCGGCCCTTAAAAAACAAACTCTCTCCTGAAAATGGGACACAATCTGCGGAGAAGACATCAAGCTACACTGGGTTCTGCCACCAACAGCTAGTCAAATCGCCCAGCTGATTTTCTCACAGGCCGGGGAGACCTTCTACACAACAGCCTACGTCACTGAGGTGAGTTAGTGACCACTTTCCACAGTCTCATTTGGTACCGACAAAGGGTCAGAAGAAAATAACCACCACTCCAATCTACTGGACACATCTATGCAATTACACCTGGAATTACAGAAATCATCACAGGGAACCGATTTTTTAAAAAGCTTATTCTCTCCAACTAATACCCATGAGGCCCGGGGAGGGGGGGGCGGCGGGGAAGGACAGAGGGCTGGACTGTCAGTTGTTGAATCTAAGCCTCAGTCGTCTGGAATAGACTGGGACATGTCATCACGCCCTGCTAAGCCCACAGTGTCCCCATCTGCACAATGTCTGGTCTGGACGGATCTCTGAGCTCTAAAATTAGATGATTCTGTAATTTGCAGTCCGTCACCAACTTGTCTTTTAAGGGATACTTGATATTTCTGCTAATTAGGAGGCAACAGTGTGCTTCATCCTCATATGACTAAGACCCCTGCCAGCACGCTGGTGGCAGCACTCTCCATCTTTGGCCGCAGTGGTCCTGGGAGACACAAGGACACCGCTGCGTCTGGACGGATACTCCCAGGAGCACCAACGCATGCCCTCCTCAGCCTCTCGCAGGTATTCCTCTTTCAGCTCTCGATACCGATATATTTAGCAACGTACCCATATTTTCTGTCATCCTCAGCAGCTGACTATTAAATATCTTTCCGGTTAGAATACTGCTTGGACGCGACAGTCGCAAAATCACGCCGGCTCCGTTTTCACACTCAGCCCCGTCTTTCCTGGAACTGATCTTACTGCGGAACCGCGTCTGTTACTGAAGCCCGAACCTCCTGCCGAAGGCAGTACTGCCCTTTGGGAAATCAGGGCTTCCTAACGAGGGGAGCGAGGCTGCTAAATATAGGGTTCCATATTTCCAACACATCAGCAGAAATCTCCATTCGTGCCTCCACAAAAAACAAGGCCGGAAGAGCTTAATGGCAACTGTGAAATAAAGCTTCGAAACATTAACATTTGAAAGGAATTTAAAACCCCAAACTTCAACTGCGTTTTTCTAATCCAACAAAAATATGCTGAAAGTAGTAGGAACTATGTGCTGTTTTCACAGGCATGGTTCACATTCCTGGCAGGAACAGCGGGCCTGATAGCTTCAGCGACCACAGCGTCATTTAACTCCACGCAAGTGAATTTAGGGAACGGTGCTCTGCTTCACCTGCCCCGAGTCACAAACGCAGAAGGAAAGACCTGGAATTCAGAAATCTGGTCTCGGCTGAGCTCATTCCCTGCAATTCCCACGGTCCTCAGCTGAGCTTCAGGCTTCTTCCCACTGCTCCGAGCTATGTCAGAAACTTTTGATGCATATTTTAAATGAGTCTCCAAGACAAAGAGCTTTCAAACTGATTGCATATGAAGAGGAAAAGAAGTAAGAAGCAGCAGGAAGATTTCAACTCCGGCAGACACAGACAGAGAGGCCTGTGTGACTTAGGCTGAGTGCTGAAAGCACGCAGTCCTTGCCCTTCTCCAAACTCAGAGGAAGCTGTCAAAGGACATTTCCATCTCCTCTCTTCTAGAGAAAGAAAAACAAGCCAGCAGTCATCATTCAGGCACATGGATTCTTAAGAATATCTGCAGTTATATTAAAAAGCCTTGTCAGACCACGCGGTTGGGCTTTCCTCTGATACACGCCCTCAACTTTTTACTGATTCATACGATAGAAACAAAACTTCTTAAAGAATCTTATAAGGCTACAGTAAATTACAGTTAAAGATGCCAACACCCTCTGTTCACAACCGGCCTTTAAGGACCAAGAGTACTTTTTAAAAAGTAACGTGACCTTTAAATCAGATTTTTACAAGGAAACTTGCAGAACAATGTTAAAAGTGAGACCCACCGTAGAGAAAATTGATTAGATATCGAAATCAATGTACTGGGGTGATTTAAAAGTGCTTCCTCTTCAAAAAACCTTGAAAGAATGGGCTGTTTTCCTCTATCTTTCAATAGGAAATTTCAATGTAGTAAAAACCTACATGTCAGGGAGTCTTTGATTAAGATTTAGGTAGCCATATTTTTATTAAGAAGCGAATTTTAAGAAGTTCCTTTGTGGCAGAGTGGATTAAGGATCCAGTGTGGCCTCAGCTGTGGTACAGGTCTCAACTGTGGCACGTGTTCGATCCCTGGCCCAGGAACTTCTACACGCCACAGGTGTGGCCAAAAATATAACTAAATTTTAGAGAAATAATCTGACCATAACAGACAGAAATACATAATCCTCAGCAGAGAGCTGGTATTTTAAGAGTGGTATTCGTGAAAATAATTTTCACAGAAATCGTTAACTCTGAGGTGAAAACTAGAATGCGAAGAACACTAAGGTTTAAATAATCGGGCTATTGAGAGTTGTTTTATTCAATGAAATTATAATTACTCTGTAACTTACCATATCGTGTTTTAATGCCTTAGGGAAAAATACAAAACTCCAAACCTGACTATTCATAACAAAGATTCAGCCAATGGAAATAATACAGAAATGGCGGTGAAGAATTATCTTGTTGGTTTGAAAGATTTCCTTTTACCTGATGACCCAAAGCTGGGTACTTGGTTTCGCTTCCAGTTTCTAACACCAGTGATTTCCTTTAGAGAATGTGCTCATCAGATTTTACCAAAACAAGCAGTCTGACACACAGCAGCTTCTGTAAGACTTTGCTTCTTTTTCTTCTTCATTTTTTTTTTAAGGGCTGCATCTGTAGCATAGGTAAATTCCCAGGCTAGGGGTTGAATCAAGAGCTGCAGATGCCAGCCTACACCCCAGCCACAGCAATGGCAGATCCGAGCTGCCTCTGCGACCTACACCATAGCTCATGACAATGCCGGATCCTTTAACCACTGAGTGAGGCCAGGGATGGAACCCACATCCTCATGGAAACCAGTTAGGTTTTTAACCCGCTGAACTATAACAGGAACTCTAAGAGTTGGCTTCTACATGGGAATTGAGAATGATGGAAGTGGGAGAGCACAGGCAGGAAGTCTTCAGGACAAAATGCTACTGGCTTCCGGGAACTCAGATACTGAGACTGGCAGCGAGGTGCCCCAGGGCTGAAGTCCGAGGACAGAGCCGAAGTCAGAAGCTGGCATTCCAGAGAGAGAAGAGGAGGCACCAAAGTCTTCACTACAGACGAAAAACAAGGTGGAAAGGTTTCATAACCCATGCTGAAGGGGTCAGTTCTCTTTCTTTCCTTCTTTCTTTCTCTTTTTTGTCTTTTGACCTTTTATGACCACACCTGCGGCATATGGAGGTTCCCAGGCTAGGGGTCTAACAGCCGGCCTTCGCCACAGCCACAGCAACGCGGGATCCGAGCCGCGTCTGCGACCTACACCACAGCTCACGGCAACGCCGGATCCTTAACCCATTGAGCAAGGCCAGGGATCGAACCTGCAACCTCATGGTTCCTAGTCGGATTCGTTTCCGCTGTGCCACGGTGGGAACTCCCAAGGGTCAGTTTTCTCATTACGGTCATCAACATCAAAGTTCTATATAAAGCAACACCATCAGGGGATACAGTTTCTCTATGTCTGCACTCGTGTTTTCACACATTTGTTTTTTTACCTCCTCTACTTTAATGGACAAAAAGTGATTTTTTTTTTTAAGGTGCTGAAATTATATGATTGACTATATAAAAAGGCAAGATTTAAATTAGGAAAAGCTTGAAGGGGAAGTAAGAATCTGAGAAGACAGGAAATTTCCTAATTTTCTGCCGTTACAGGCTAAAGAAATGCCCATCTATAGGCGGCACAGAAGGGTATCACTTTTTTTATTAAACCTGGAGTTCCCTGGCAGCCCAGAGGTTAAGGATTCAGCATTGTCAACACTGTGGCACGGGTTAGGTCCCTAGCCTGGGAACTTCTGCATGGTTTGGGCATGGCCAAAAACAAACAAACAAACAAACAAAACCCCCAATAAGCCAATAAATACTTACTGAGGAATATGATTTTACTCTTAAAGAACCAAGAGATTTAGTCTCGAGAGACCAGAGAAACACACATGGAAAAACTAGCAAGAGTACAAAACAACTCCATTAAACTATATGGAAAAGACACAGAAAAAGGAGTTAGTTCAAAAATTCTGCCCAAGAAAATGCCCCGAAAGAATAATCAATATTATCGAATATGTATTTATTTAAAATTTTTTGTCTTTTTAGGGCCGCATCCGCGGCATATGGAGGTTCAGGCTAGGGGTCTAATTGGAGCTGTAGCCGCTGGCCTTCGCCACAGCCACAGCAATGCGGGATCCGAGCCGCGTCTGCAACCTACACCACAAGTCACGGCAACGCCGGATCGTTAACCCACTGAGCGAGGCCAGGGATTGAACCTGCATCCTCATGGTTCCTAGTCGGATTTGTTTCCACTGCACTACGACGGGAACTCCGACATTATCGAATATTTAAAGTCAAGTGGAACTTGCATGGCCATTTCTGGTCCTCAAGGGGATCATAGGTACTCAACGACCCTAAGACTTTGTAAAGCTCTGAACACTGAAGGGCGAGTGTGCACATCTTGTTGAAAGTGATGAGGAAGCATAGGGTGGAAAGAAGCATTGGCGATGGCTCTCAAAGAGGGCGTTCCAAACAAAAACAGGGAACAGAGCATCTAGTGAAAGATGAGTTTGGGCAACTATAGGCTATGGGTCGGGGAGTCACAGAGGTCGACGCTAGAAAGATGGGTCGCAACCAGACTGCCCAAAGCTTTAAAAGCAGCAGTTAGCGGTGGGTTAAGATTCTGACAATGGTGGCTCAGGTTGCTGCAGAGGCATGGGTTCGATCCCTGGCCTGTTGCAGTGGGTTAACAAGCAGCTTAGCTTAGATAATTAATTACTTTCCTTTTTCAGCCATACCCGCAGCACACGGAAGCTCCTGGGCTGAGGACCGAAGCTGTACCTCCGCAGAGACACAGTCAGACCCTTAGCCCACTGTGCTGCAGCGGGAACTCCAGCAGCAGCTTCATTTCATTTGGGAGGCAGTCGGGAACCAACGCTTATTTCTACGCATAAGTGTCTCTAAAGACACCAGAGAAGAGTCCCTAAATTGTGCCATTTTTAACGTTCCGTTTTAAAGAACATACCTATTTTTAGGGGCAAATGAGATTAAAGACAAGAAACCTAAAACTCATAAACTTCTCCCAATTTTTCAGGGAATTTCTACTGAATATTGCTCATAGTATTCGTGTGTGTGTGTGTGTGTGTGCGTGTCCTCGCCCAGAGTGTGCAGAAGTTCCCAGGGATTGAACCCATGCCACAGCAGGGACCTGAGCCACAGCAGTGACAAGGCTGGATCCTTAACCACTTGGCCACCAGGGAACTCCAGCTTATATCACTCTATCAACAGTTCCATATGCTAGGCCACTGTGTGAACTCCAGGTATTGGGGTAGCTGATCAAGAGATTTTTTTTTTTTGTCTTTTTAAGGCTGCACTCATGGCATATGGAGGTTCCCAGGCCAGGGGTCGAACAGGAGCTGTAGCCCCTGGCCTACACCCCAGCTTCAGCAACACAGGATCTGAGCTGCGTCTGCGACCCACACCATGGTTCATGGCAACATCGGATCCTCAGCCCACCGAGCGAGATCAGAGATTGAACCCACGTCCCCGTGGATACTAGTGGGGCTCTTTACCACTGACCCACAACAGGAACTCCCTGAAGAGACTTTCAGGAGAGTGGAAGAGACAGTGGAATGAACCAAAAAGCACAAACGTGCCACCTGTTTCTATGCCATGACCACCCGATCCTCACTGTCCTTGGGAGTGGGAGCTGCAGAGTTCTCCCCGCATCTCAGCCACGCCACCTGCTCTCCAAGGCCTGCAGGTGAGGGCTCCTTCCTTATTGCCACTCCCTCCAAATCCGGTCCACCAGCTCTCACCAATACCGATATCATCGCCTACTTTCCAGAGGCGAGCTCTCTCATCCTGAGCTCTCTCATCCCCACAGCTCCCTGAGAAGTGGCCTGGACGGCCGGGAGTGGTACCGAAGGAAGCCCCCAGCAATCATAGAGACTGCGCAACATTCATGCAGACTGTGAGGCATAAGACAGTATTTTTCTACAATAAATGCAACAAATAACATAAATTGCTTTCTTTATATTTCACAGGTTAATCCCAGAGTACTCTGTTTTTCTAAGCACAATTCTACCACTAGGAACCTAAATTAGTAGGAGGAAAGTACAAGTGTTTACTTCTGAGATTCAATCACATGACCACAGAAGAAATAGAAGGAATGGAATTTTTAGTTTGAAAACGAAGGAAAAAAAGGCATAAAAGGAATTAAAAAAAAACCCCACTGATATTAAACACAATTATGTGTAATTTAAAGCTGACATAGGAGTTCCCTTCCTGGCGCAGTGGAAACGAATCCGATGAGGAACCAAGAGGTTGCAGGTTTGATCCCTGGCCTTGCTCAGTGGGTTAATGATCCAGTGTTGCTGTGAGCTAAGGTGTAGGTTGCAGATGTGGCTTGGATCCCGCGCTGCTGTGGCTGTGGTGAAGGCCAGCAGCTCCTGTTAGACCCCTAGCCTGGGAACCTCCATATGCTGCGAGTGCGGACCCAAAAAAGCAAATAAAAAAAATAAAGTTGACATACACCACGAATTGTCATACAAACGTAATCTAAAATAAGGAAAATGGAGAAAAGCTCCTCCTTATGGAGTATATTAAAAGAAACTGCAAGAAATTGTGCTGTCATGAGTTTCACGTTTACATGCTTCTTATTGTCAAATAATTTAGTCATAAATGCTTATGAGTGTTAATACTTGGATAAGAACAAACCCTTGTGAGGGAGGGGACAAATAAAGAGCAGTAACTTGCTATCTACCTGAATTACGTAATGGTTACAGGGTGGGAAAAACCCCAATCAGCAGACTGATGGTTACTTTAAGAGGTGCCGAGCAATTCAATTGTTTCCAGGTATGCAACTCTAACATGCCCAAACATTTAACAGTGACTTCTGACACTCTTTTTCTTCTTTTTCTAATGGTGTCTACATGGCTGATAGACTGAAAATTTAAAAACACGACTCAAAAATATAGAGTAGAAAATTTTTTTCTTTTCTTTTCTTTCTTCCTTCCTTCCCTTCTTTTTGTCTTTTGTCTATTTTTTAGGGCCGCACCCGCGGCATATGGAGGTTCCCAGGCTAGGAGCTGTAGCCGCCGGCCTTCGCCACAGCAACGCGGGATCCGAGCCGCGTTTGCAACCTACACCACAGCTCACGGCAACACCGGATCCTTAACCCACTGAGCAAGGCCAGGGATCGAACCCGCAACCTCATGGTTCCTAGTCGGATTCATTAACCACTGAGCCACGATGGGAACTCCTAAAAAATATTCTCCTTTGAAGAACAGCAGAACTTGAAGATGCTTGGCTTGATCATCTTAGGTGTGCAGAAACTGGACGGTCTGCTGTTTCAGATATTCAGAGCACTGACTGCCCGGTTGACTTACAAAGCCTTCGATGGAGAGGTGGACCACTCTTTTTGTCCAAGGACCTTGTTCCACCTCTGCTTTGTACTCGAGTAAAGCTGAGGTAGAGGAACTTGAACGCTCTGGATACAAATGTGTCAAGGAGAACTTTGATAGTAAAGGAATGGGTGCTAACTAGGTGCAGTCTGTATTGCTTTTTGCATTTAGCTGTAACCCTAGACCCTGGCCCACTTTCTGGCACATTGTAGGCACTCAATATACGCTGACATCAGGAACACATAAAGTGGTATGTAAGAACATTAAAAAAAATCTAAATAATACCTTTACTCAAAACCTCCAACTTTCTTTTGTCAGCCTGAATCTTCTTTTTTTTTTAGGGTCACACCTGCAGCATATGGCAGGTCCCAGGCCAGGGATCGAATCAGAGCTGCTGCTGCCAACCACAGCCACAGCCACAGCGACTCAGGATCTGAGCTGTGTCTGCAACCTACACCACAGCTCAAAGCAATGCTGGATCCTTAACCCACTGAGGGAGACCAGGGATCGAACCCGTGTCCTCATGGATCCTAGTTGGGTTCATTACCGCTGAACCACAATGGGAACTCCCCCGAATCTTATCCATATTAAAAACCTAGTTTGGAGAGCATTTCAACTAAACTCCATTTCACAAATATTTAATAATGATCCACTAAATTTTCACAGTTCTTTGGCCAAAGACCCAGGAAGCTCTTCTAGACTGACATAATCTTCCCTTTCCTCGAACACTGCAGCTTCTGTTACCTGAAACTTTGCTGCCCCCCTCTGCTGCTGCCTTAAATCCTAACTTATGTTTCAGAGTCTTCTGCAGGCAGAGACATGCGTAGGATACTGAACCTTCTCTCTGCCTTGATTAAACATTTTCTCCCTAAAGTGTCCTTTTCTCACCTTCTACATTTGAGCAGAAATTTCTCATTCCTTAAGTTTAGCCCAGACATCACCTCCTCTGTGGAGTTTTTCTGTTTCTAGTGCAGAATCAACTCTTTCACTATAATGGCTATGGAGGCCCCATAGCATTTGGACTTATATCTGCTTTTGTTTTTGCTTTTTAAGGCCAAACCCACGGTGTATTAAGGTTCCCAGGCTAGGGGTTGAATCAGAGCTGTAGCCATGGGCCTACACTACAGTGACGTGGGATCTGAGCCACGTCTGTGACCTACACCACAGCTCACGGCAACGCAGGATCCTTAACCCACTGAGCGAGCCCAGGGATTGAACCTGAAACCTCATGGTTCCTAGTCGGATTCGTTTCCACTGCACCACAACGGGAACTCCTGGACTTGCATTTTAATGAGCTATATCTCTTAGATGACTGGGGGTCACTCTTTAAGACTTGGGTTGGGTCCAATTCATCTTCCTGCTGTGCTGGCAAAGGGTCTACTATGCCTCTTAGCCACTAGCAGCTCTAAAATTTCTCTGTGGAAAAGGTTTCTCTCTGCAGCCTGCTGGAGCTGGCAGGCAGATGCAGAAATAAGAGGACAGAACTGGATGGGAAATAGACAACTGCTCTCATTTACGTATATATTTTTCATGGCTGCACCCACAGCATATAGAAGTTCCTGGGTCAGGGATTGAACCTGAGTTGTAGCTGCGGCCATGCTGGATCCTTTAACCTGCTGTGCTGGGCCAGGGAATGAACCCGTGCCTCTTCCTCCTCAGTGACCCAAGCTACTGCAGTCAGATTCTTTTTTTTTTTTTGTCTTTTTGCCTTTTTTTTTCATCTAGGGCCGTACCCGCCGCATATGGAGGTTCCCAGGCTAGGGGTCTAACAGGAGCTGTAGCTGCCAGCCTTCGCCACAGCCACAGCAACGTGGGATCCGAGCCGCGTCTGCGACCTACAACACAGCTCACGGCAACGCCGGATCCTTAACCCACTGAGCAAGGCCAGGGATCGAACCCGCAACTTCATGGTTCTTAGTCAGAATCGTTAACCACTGAGCCACAAAGGGAACTCCCTGCAGTCAGATTCTTAACCCACTGTGCCACAGCAGGAACTCCTGAATGACTATTCTCAAATTTTGCACCAGCACGTCCCTTTGTACAAGACTGAGAAATCAATTAAAGGAGCAGAAAAGTACTGACAGAGGCTCTTAGCTTAGTTATAGCAACACAGTGTCACTGAACTGAACGAAATATGTGGGAAACAGCGATTCCTTGAGTCAGAAATCCTTTGGGGGACCAAACTTGTGATAACATTATTCTAGAAGAGGCTCTTTTTCTCAACAGCACAGAAATTGAGTAAATGAGAATGTTAAGTGTCCGCTCCGGTACAAGCTTATGAAAGCAAGCCTAGGCTCAACATGAGGAGAGGGCCCCAGTCTTGGGCTTCCAATGGTGCACGTGTGTGTCTCTAAGGAGCCCTCAGCCTGGTGATTGTTCTTCCGCCAGGGATCATCCTGAGAGCAATGAATAGCTGCAGGCGGCAAAATTTCAGAGCTCCCCCATCTTGCTCGGAGGGCAAGAGAGTTTATGGCGGGAGAGGAAGCCAGGAGAAGAGCCCCTTTCCCCACCCTACTCTCAATGGGTAAAGTAAAAAAACAGTTGTGTTAGACGGGGAACAAACACGTGCGGATTTCTACAAGCATCTCGCTACCTCTGATAAGGAAGTTCTCGAGATGATACCACTACAGGACGCAGCGTGTAATCAGCAGGGTTATCAGATGTGCCTCGCTTCCTCAATCGGTAATTTAAAGGTGGGGATAGAGATTTCTTACTCCTCTGTTCCTGAGGATGTTCAACGAGCTCCTGATAAACGAACGTGGACAATATCAGAAGCGTGCACACACACGCCCACGGTGACCTCTGCCACATCCACGGCTGCCACACACACAGAGCAAGGAGCACGTAAGGCTGTGGTCCAGGGAGGCCCCCAGGCAGCATCCGCTGTGAAAAACCTGGCTTTGGCTGGGCCTTTCTCTCCTCTCACACAAAACAGGAATAAAAAAGTCCTAGTCTTCTTCCACGCAGAGTTGTTGTAAGAGTTAAAATAAATAATACACATAAGAGCACAGTGAAAGTGCGAAAGATCAATACACAAGACTTGAGAGCTCATGACATCATTTTGCCCCTAAAGTATAAAACCATGTATTATGTGGCTGGTTAAAATCATCAGAGCTATAAAAATGCATAGGGTGGAATGGGATTGTTTCAGATGTGAAACATGCATCTCCAAAGTGCATGTTTTAGATTCAGAGGGCGAGGAACAAAATGAGGTCTCTGGCCTCCCGCAAGCAAAGAAAGGGTGTGAACCCATCCCTAAGATTCTTCATTTTATCTGCTGAAATTCACTCGAGGGTTTCTCCTGTCCTTAAGTCCTTCTGCAGATAAACGTGCGAGGTGCTGAACTAATCACAAATTCATTCATGAAAGGAAATGACCATTTTTCCTCAATTTTCTACCCTTTCTGTTAAAGTCTTCAGAGAATTTAATCTGATGAGGAGCAAAGGGAAAGAAGAAAATAGCAAGATAACTACAAAATAATGTTTCATAAAGAATATCTCCATCACGTAAAGTAATTGACATCTTTAGGAAAGTCAAAATAACTTACAATATGTTGGAACATATTTTTTTTCTTAAGGTCCTTGGTTGTATAGATCTTAGTGAATGATTTCAGAATAAACATATCATCATATGCTAAGCATCTTATCATAAAGCAAAGACAAAATCAGAGAAGAAGGGGCTCTAAAGGTTTCTGAAATTAGAATTATGAATTACAAAAGCCATCACATTCTTGGGCTTCGACCCTGTGATCCCCACACCCTTCACCGAGATTCCTGGGGCCATGGAGTCAGGGCTGCAGGCACAAAGCTAATGGAATCAGTGCTGGGGACTCAGAGGTTCATTCCTTGGTCTAAGCTCTATACTCTCATCCGTATCCCCTTTATCACCTGGACCCATCCTATGACTTCTTTTGATGACCCGCCCACGGTACAACAGTTCTTATCTCTAGACTCACAAACCAGAGACCCATTCATGTTTTCGAGCAGGTAAATAAAACCCAGCAGAGTCTCCCTACAGTAGATTAGAAGTAAAAGAATCTGAACCCAAGGGGAGACTGCATGATAAAGAGTTTGTGAATAAGTGACACACTCATTAAGATCCCTGAAGATCTCATTCATCTATGACATCCGGGGACTTTCCCAGAGAAGGGAAAAGAGGAAGAGATGAAGGTCTAGGATTTAATTAAGGGTACTGCTTTGTACCAATTCCTACGATTATTAAATTTTGTGATTTTTTCATTGAGAATTCTCAAAGGCGATCATTAGTTAAAATCTCTAATACGATGTCACCAATTTGCTTTGTTCCAGCTAAGGCACTATATTAAGTTCACTGTGATTGCACATCCCTTGATTTTTTTTTTTTTTTTGCTTTGTATATGCCCTGCCAGCCATCACTCCAGGTGATCTCTCTCCCCTTGCTGTTTCACTTCCGTTTGTTTATGGTGTGTATCACGGCCGAGGAGGGACTCCAGCAGAAACGGATAAGAGCAGAAAGGACACATCTGTCCGTCGGCGAAATACTAACGGAGCTCCCTGACACCCATCCAGTTAGAGGCCTGAGCTGTTAAACCTGAGGACTGCTGGACAGAACTGAGAATATTTCCTGCCTGTCTTCCCCCACCCCCAAAATGAGCAATTCTACAGTCTGCTGAGAATATCCCAGAAGTGGGCATAGTTGCTTCAAAGAAATAGGGTACAAACAATTTTCACGTACTCACATGAAAAACTCTCCATTCCTCTTAGAGAAAACAACAGGCTTCATGTGTTGAAGGGCTGGACCTAATAAAACACACGCTCTCCTGTGTCCTCTTGGTCACCCCACATGACTCAAGAGGGAGGATTTCTGAGGCGTCTCCCAGACTTTGGCTGCTCTAGGTCATCAGCCGTGCAGTACCCGCCCACTCTCCAAGAATCTGAAGGAAGGTGTCTCTCCACAGACTCGCTGTGTCCCCCCACCTCCCCGTCATAAGCTCAAAGCTCTTGCAAAACTGCACTGACCACCGTGTGTTGCCCAGTTTTTTTTTTTTTTTTCTGGAAGAGCCCTGCTGTACTGAACGCTTCGAGGACAATGACCCCAGTCTTATTTATCAGGTCCTCAGGGCCTAGACCAAAAGATGGCTCTGAACATGTCAAATAAAACGAGACTGACAGAACTGAACACAGTAACGAGACAGGTGAGGAGATGGCTGATTGCTTGCAATATCAATACATATACACACATATGCGTGTGTGTCTCTCTCCATTCGTATACCACCCGTATGTAGCAGAGCGGCTTCCTTGCTGCGATCTATTGAAAGTCAGCCCTCGACACAAGGGTTTGAAAAAAAGAAAAAAGAAAAAAGAAAAAAAATACATATAAAAATATACATAAAAAGAAAAAATACATATGAAATACATAAAAAGAAAAAATAAAAAAATACATAAAAAGAAAAAAGAAAAAAAACACATCCATCTATGTAAAAAAAGGAAATTTACAGGGGCAGTTTGATAAATGAAGGTGAATATAGTCACACGACTTTCCACTGTGGTATTTAGTATTACAAAACGCAGTAAACAGAAAAGCCCCAAAGAAAACAAAAATCCCAACTTGATATCTGTTTTTGGTAATACAACATCAAATACATATAAATACATTTAGAGGGGGAAAAAAACACTATTGAATTCCATATTCTGCTCAAAAAAAAACAAACAAACAACTTTTCAATGGGCGAGTTAGCTGAGACACGGAAGTATGTTACCCCCTGGAGGAGGCTGGACCTCCCTCCCCCAGCAGCCAACTCACTTTTGCCCCCTTGCTCTTCAGTTAGTTGGTTTGCTCAGACCAAGTAAACAGATTTTAAAATTAACTTCAGCCAAATAAAATTAGAGAAAAACTGTCAGCAAAAACAAAAAAAAACAAAGCAAAACAAACCAAACCAAAAAAAAAAAAAACCCCACCTCTCAACATCTTCAATCACAAATATGAACAATGTTCCATTATAATACAATTACATCTGTAACAACAGCAACACAATCCAAGATGACTCGGCTTTCTTAAAGCAAATAACAGGCTATGATTTCATGAAGCGAAGTAAGTGCTGGAGCTAACAGATGCTGACAAAATAGCCTTACTTGGTTTCAGTTCAAGAAAGCCAACACGAGCAGGTCTACTAAATTTAGCCTCTGAGCTGATTTCATCACGAACCTGTCTTCCTGACAGAGGTCTCTGAGGACGGAAGGCAGGCACAGGGGACACCATACTAGGGTGGGATCAACCTACTTAACAGGCACAGATTGCAGCCAAAAATGGTTACAAAGAACACTCTGCTGGGCTCAGAGCACCTGCAGCACAGCCAGGCACAGGGGACAGTCACACCTCTGTGACTCCGGCACTGTCACTGTAAAGCCGAGCCCCTTGCAGAAGCCAGCAAGGACCCAGAACTGTCAATGTGGCTACACACGACCAGCTGGATTCAGAAGCTTTCCTGGAAGAAGAAATCACCAAACACCTGATCCAAGACAGAGCTTAAAATAATCTGGAGAAGTACACCATGAAGCTGAATCAAATGCTGATCATTTTTCTGTCTTTTTTTTAATGCTAGTCAAGGAAAGACCTAAAATTTTCCATTCTCAAAAATGGTTTAATTCAAGCTACTTTTTTTTTTTTTGCCTTATCTAGGGCTGCACCCGCGGCATATGGAGGTTCCCAGGCTAGGGGTCTAACAGGAGCTGTAGCCGCCGGCCTTCGCCACAGCCACAGCAACACGGGATCCGAGCCGCGTCTGCAACCTACACCACAGCTCACGGCAACACCGGATCCTTAACCCTCTGAGCAAGGCCAGGGATCGAACCCGCAACCTCATGGTTCCTAGTTGGATTCGTTAACCACTGAGCCACGATGGGAACTCCCAAGCTACATTTTATGCAAAGACTAAAATGCTCAGGAAAATGACTGAGCTATTAAACCTGCCAGGTGGGCTGCATCTCAGCATCTGTAAAAAGCCAGTGGTTTGCTGGTCCTGTGGACGGAGTGCAGAGGAGGAAGGGAAGGTGGCAGGGAGAGAAAGAGGCGCTGGGCAGGTGCTCGCTGGCCAAGCGCTGGCCGGGACCCAGCGATGGAGCCAATGGCTCTGGCTGCTTGCATCCCAGTTGAAGGGGCAGGACTCGGACACATAAAAACAGATGTCAGAGAAAAGTTTCAAAGGGAATGTGAATGTTAGAGCAGAGGATGAGAGGCGAAGAGGAAAACGAAAATACATTCTTTTCACTCCCATCCAACTCCCCGACCCTTTTCTTGGCGCTCCTCTGCCCCAGACAGTCCACTGTCTTTTCTATCATCTTCAACACGGTACCCCCACTAAGGCGATTTACAGGGATTCTCAGCACCATACTGCCCATCCTCTCTCTCTCTCTCTCTTTTTTTTTTTTGTCTTTTCTAGGGCCGCACCCGCGGCACATGGAGGTTCCCAGGCTAGGAGTCTAACAGGAGCTGTAGCCGCCGGCCTTCGCCACAGCCACAGCAACGCGGGATCCGAGCCGCGTCTGCGACCTACACCACAGCTCACGGCAACGCCGGGTCCTTAACCCACTGAGCAAGGCCAGGGATCGAACCCGAAACCTCATGGTTCCTAGTTGGATTCGTTAACCACTGAGCCACGATGGGAACTCCGCCCATCCTCTCTCTTGAATTACTTATAAAATATCTAGGAAACTGGTCAGAGCCAGTAGTAAAGTAAAACCAAAACACGTCACCCCACAAAAAAGCCCTATAAATTTTACAAAGCAACATAACTAAAACCTAAGACATTTTTAAGCCCAACGAATCTGGTATTTCATGTGGTTCAACCTCCCATCCCAATGTGGGAAATCTACAAATATTCATTTTCAAATCAAATATAAATGAGCAATATACTGTTGTACTGTTACAGGGAGTATTCACATCCACTGACAACCTGCTCTTCATTTATACAGTCCCATTTTTCACTTGAAACTTAAAAGGTTGCTGTTGATAAGAAATGAATGCAAACTAAATATGCACATGATTTCATGACCCAGACTTCACGTTCAAAGAAAATTTCTTTTCTTTTTTTTTTTTTAGGGCCGTAGGTTCGGCATATGGAAGTTCCCAGGCTAGGGTTCCAACTGGAGCTGCAGCTGCCACTGAGTTCATGGCAATGCCAGATCCTTAACCCACTGAGTGAGGCCAGGGATCGAAACTGCATCCTTATGGATACTAGTCAGGTTCTTAAACCGATAACCCACATGGGGAACCCCCAAAGGAAATTTCATAAGGCTACATTCTTGGGATAAATTAATAGGAGAAAAGAGTGAGTCATTTTCATTTTTGCAACTTACTGCAACTCATTTCCAAGTGCTAAATCTTCTCACACCATCTTTTCTTTAAAAAGCTTTTAAAACGCTTAGGTGGAAACAAATGAGATATAACGGCAGAAAATTCTGCAGAAAGAGGAACACACATGTGAAGCAATGTGTCAGTTCTTTATGAGCTAAAGAAAAGCTGATGTGAATTTTAATGTTAGCTGGAGGGAAAACTCTTAGCTAGAAATTAAAAAAAAAAAAAAAGAAGTAGAAAATAATGCAAATGAGGAAAAAAATGCCAAAAGGGAGACTGTCAGGATTGGAGCATAACTCTGAGGAAAAAGAGTTAGGAACAGTTTTATGGAACAAGAAAAAAAAGGTCAGTTAAATATGTGAAGGTATTTTGGGTATGTTTTTCCAAAAGCATATTGCTAAAGTAAAATCACACACAGCAAACTAAAAGAATTAAAATGAAAGGTGAAGAAAAATATAGTATCCAAGAAATGTAACTACTTAATTGATGAGGATAAATCGCTTAGGCCACCAATACTTAGTTTTGTTCTTATCCTAACGACACTTATCTTAGCTGCCTTCAATGTTTTCCAGAATAAGAAAGGGCATAAATAAATTCACAATAAAAAGATAGCACTTCCTGCTAAATGGCATCATTCACAGACTAAATTATGGATGAAGGGACTGGGCCAGATAAATTTTGGAGGCTTTAGCTTCACTTTTAGTGGTTTGGGGTTTCTCTAAAATGCACTGCATGCTCTTGGCTGCAGCACAGAAGTACTTGGGGGTGCTTGCAAAAATGCAGACTTTAGGCTTCACACATCCAGAGATACTGATTTAGAAGGTCAAGGATCCCATGACTCTGCATTCACAAGCAGCTTCTCAGGTTATAAATGCGTGTCGTCTGCAGTTTACATTCTGATGGAACTACTGCCTAAAATAAAAGACCTGTCTCTCTGCCGTGGAGATTAGCTTTTTTATTTTTTGAGGGGAAAAAAAAAATAAAAGCAGAAAGGAACCTGTAAATAACATTCTGTTCTTCTGAACCATCAGCAGCCTTGTAACCTTAGGTAGCTGGAAAGTTACCCTAAAGGAAATGATCTATTCTTGTGAACCAAATGGCTTCTACAGGTTTCTTCAAGCCACAGTGGATAGTGACGTAGCTACATGTGGTTTTAAGACGAATACGACTGCTTTCTTTAAGGTAACTGGAGAAGAACCCTTCACAAATGCTGCTTAGAATTTTGTTGTATCTGCCTTACAAGAAGAGTGAGTGAAAGATTTGCAAAAGAAGTTATACATATTTATACATACAAAGAATAGACACACAGACACATACATTCAAACGCTTATTACTATCATAACTAAAAATTCTAATTTGCTTCTCATTTCGCTTGTCAGCAAAAACTCCCCAGTGCATGACACAGGAAGCTGCTCTTGGGCCCCTTCCACGATTTAGACCCATGACTGGGAGTTTTTTTCTATGACTCTTTTTCTTATCTCCTTCCTTCGGGTGTCTCTTTTTTTTTCTGGAAAACCAACCCATTACCCTTATCCCCACATCCACGCCCTCACTTTATGCGAAAGATACCCAGTTTTGTTTTGGCCCCACAGCAGTTTCAAATTAGGATTTTCATTCCTCCCGATATGAGCATTTCTGAGTATGTGTCAGGCCCTGTGTGGGAACCAGACCCACAGTTACAATATAAAGTGGTATTTGCTATAAACCAAAAACGGGATTGCTAATAGAAAACGTTGGTTTTTTTTTTTTTCCTTTTCTCCAGGAAGTTAAAAATAAAACAAGGAGCTCCAGAACATACAGCAAGAATAGCACCTTAAAACCTGACTGAGTGGAGAGGTGCAGTTGAATAAGATGCAACAGGGGTTGCTTCGGACAGTAATGGTTAGTCATTTCACAATTAGCCAACAACACATACGTGGTGCATCATCATAGTCTAAGTCAGCTTTGCTCTGGCTCATACCGAAAGGTGATACTCAGGTTCTGGCCCATCTCGCTGTCTTCCTCACGAAAAAACAATAATGGGAGAAGAGATGTCAACAGATGGGAAGTCTGTCCGCAAGTCTATTCTGATCCAATCCAGATGCGGACAAGGGAGAGCGTATTCACTGGTGGCCTTGGACTCAGGCGTATCTGAGAGTGACCAGTGGGGGCCTTCCAAACTCTAACAGCACCACATAAGATCTTTCCACGTGTGACCCACCGGGAAAGATGGCAGAAGGTCTTTCTGCTGCACCAACACCACTGCACCGGCCACACCAGGTGACTCTTCTGCTTCTCTCATGTCTCATGGGATTTCGTGGAAATGCATTTCAGTAATATTTTCTAGTTTCTAACACCATTTCAGGTCAGAGGCTGAGGCAGAGAGGAACTCTCTTACCTATTACTCCACCAGAAGAAAATACTTCCTGTTCCCAAAGGAAGACTATTTCTTTGATAAATATGCTAACCTAAGAACAAATTACTTTACTAACGGCATGTTCTCAAAACAAGCCCCTACTTAATAACTGAGGTCAAACTTTTTGTTTCTTTTTAGGGCTGCACCTGTGGCACATGGAGGTTCCTAGGCTAGGGGTCGAATTGGAGTACAGCTGCCGGCCTACACCACAGCCACAGCAACTCGGGATCCGAGCTGCGTCTGTGACCTACACCACAGCTCATAGCAACGCTGGATCTTTAATCCACTGAGAGAGGCCAGGGATCGAACCTGCATCCTCATGGATACTAGGTTGGGTTCATTATCACTGAGCCACGAGGGGGAAAAAAAAAAAAGTTTAGCTCATACGCATTCCCGGCAGATCTACTTCACAGCAGGCAAGGTGGCACTTCAGACACTCGACAAAGGATGAAACACAGTCCTTGCCCTCAAGGGCAGCGGACACCTTCAGCAGAGTAAGAGCTGGGCCTTCTAGCGCAGGATGGCAACATTATTCTGGCAGGGTGGGCCCAGCATTCTGGAAACACTGCAGAGATCTGGAAGACATGGGGAACCCTTCAGAGGGGGTGACAACTGAGTTGGCTTTTAAAGCGTGAACAAGATTTGACTGCAAATGAAAGAAGAGGACAGACCTTTTCAGCAAAAGAGCATGAAAAAAAAAAGCTATGAGAACACGGAAGGAGTCTTAGGGGACAAACAGTATTCTGCGGATGGAGGCATAGGGGTGAGAGACGTGGATGATGAAACTGGGGACACGTTGTAGCCAGAACAGAAAGACCTCATCCACCATGTAAAAGGGTAAATTTATCCTGCAGGAGGGACAACGTGGAGCCGCAAACGTTTTTAAGGAAGGATGTTGTAGGACCCAATCCGCATTTTAGGAGATAGCAGGGGATGACAGAGAAGAGGCTGCACGGCCAGTGAGAAGGCATTTCCCAGCTTAAGCGAGACCATTCCTAACACTCTGCTCTTAAGTGGACAGAATCATTTTCCTCCACATGTTCTATAGTTATACCTGAGTGTTCCCCCCTTAACTACATATCGATGCTGATATATATTTTTTCCAACTCAATGTACATCATCCGTGGCTCAAAAAATCACATTCCGCATGAGAGTCAACATTTGTACGAATCCTTCCAAGTCTCTTACCTGAACAAAGCTGCTCCACCTTCGTGTAGTTTAAAGATACTATGTCATTAACCCAGGCAATGATGTCATGTCTGCTCATGGTCTCCTGGGTTATCGAGGTAGAGTACACGTTGACTGCCATTCCCCAACTAGAAAAATGAACAAACAAACACGTTTAGTCACCTACAAGGAGAGTAACCCAGCAAGAGGAAAGACAGCTGTTCAAGGTCTGGGTCCCTGGCAGAACCACAAAGCGAGGAACAGTCCTGCTGTGGCTAAGCCCGTTTTCGTCCCTTTCTCTTTATTCTATGTATTCGCTATAATACTATTAAATCTCATATACCGTTCACGTAGTATCACTTTATATCTCTTGTCACTCGACTCAAACTCGACTCAGACTCAGGTTCTGAGACTCCTATCTCTCATGTAACTTGGCGTCTCACTTAGAAGGGGAGTTGGGAATTTTTTTTTTTTTAATCAGCGTTAAAGAAAAGGAAATTCCCTTTAAAAACAGGTTACATATACATTTCATTAGGAAAAAAAAAAAATCCTCACCTGATAGTCTTTTCCCTAAAAGCTTTGGACAGAGCCTTGTGGCGGTGGGGGGAAGAGTATAGGAATTCCCGTTGTGGCTCAGAGGTTACGGAACCCGACTGGTATCCATGAGGACGCGGGTTCGATCCCTGGCCTCACTCAGTGGGTTGAGGAGCCAGTGTTGCCATGAGCTGTGGTGCAGGTCACAGACGTGGCTTGGATCCTGCGTTGCTGTGACTGTGGCGAAGGCCGGCAGCTGTAGCTCCGATTCAAGCCCTGGCCTGGGAACCTCCATATGCCATGGGTGCAGCCCTCAAAAAGACAAAAAAAAAAAAAAAAGGCAGCTTTAGGTTCATAGCAGAATTGAGGGGAAAGTACAAAGCTTTTCCATATACCCCCCATCTCTCCCATCCCCCACCCTCCTCCCCACATACGACCTCCAAGACTATCAACCTCCCCCCCACCAGCTGGTACATTTGGTGAACATGCGGCTGATGCATTATCATCACCCAAATTCTACTTTACATCAGGTTCGCTCTAGGTATTGTGCATTCTCTTGGCTGTGACAAACATACAATGACATGAGCCCACCACATGTTGTATCACACTTGAGAAGTTTCAACTGTCCTCAAAATCCTCTGTGCTCCCCTGATTCACCCCTCCCTCCCACCATCGCTGGCAACCACCGATCCCTTCTACTGTCTCCATATTTTCACCTTTTCCAGAATCTCACATAGGTGGAATCATACAGTATGCAGCCTTTTCAGATTGACTTCTTTCCATGGGTAAAGCACATTGAAGGTTCCTCCATGTCTTGACAGCTCACTCTTTTTAGCACTGAATAACATTGCACTGTCTGAACGTACCACTCACCTACTGAAGGGACATCTTGGTTGCTTCCGAATTTTGGAAGTTAGGAGTAAGGCTGTTATAAACATCCACGTGCGGGTCGTCCAAGTTTTCATTCATTTGGGTAGATACCAAAGAGCACGATGGATGGGTGGTATGGTAAGAGCATGCTGAATTTTATAAGAAACTGCCAAACTGTCTTGCAAAGTGGCTGAACCATTTGGTACTCCCAACATTAATGAATGAAATTCATTGCTCCATATCCTCACCAACATTTGGTCCTGTATTTTGGATTCTGGCCCTCTTAATAGGTGTAGAGTGGTTAAAAAAAAATCTTTTTAACATTTAAACCTGGTTGAAATTTTGCAATTTCACTAATTTTTTGCAATGTCATACATACAACTTTATAGAATGTGTATAAACTTTTAGTTTGGGAAATTTTGATATATGCAAACGGAGAGAGAACAGAGGAAAAAACTAGTTGTGTTTACTTCCTGATTTCAGCAATTACTTGACCAATTGTTTGACCAACAATTACTTGGCCAATTTTGTTTCATTTATACTCCCATCAGAACTCCTTCTTCCCAGCCTTTGTCCCCCAAACCAGATTACTTTCAAGTAAATGCCAAGCATAATATGATCTCACTTCTAAGTGTTTTTGTGTGCATTTCTAAAAGGGCATTAAAAAACCATAATAGTATTATCACATCTAAAAATAAGAATTTCTTAATATCATCAAATACATATTACAATTCTGTTTCAATTTGTTTGACTCTGAATTCAAATAAGGTACATACACTGTGATTCTTCCAGATGTACTTTCTTTTATCTATAGGTTTCTTCTCCATTTCTAATATTTGCTCTTGCATTAAATAAAACAAAACAAAACCTGCTGTTGAAGGAATGGGTCCTTTTTCTTGCAGAATTTCCACAATCTAGATTTTGCTAACTGCATCCCATTGGTGTCTTTTAGAATATTCCTCTGTCCCTTGTATTCCTCTAAACTGATAACTTGACCCTGAAGCTTAATCTGATTCAAATTCTAATGGAGGAGGAGGACAAGACTACTTAAGTTTCCATCAGGAGACTTAAGTTTGATCAACTCAAGTGATATTGTTAGCCACTGATGCTATTTGCCTAGGTCCAACAACACTTTAGGGACTACAAAGTGATATTCTAGTATTCATTCATTCTTTCTAAAATTGAGGTAGAGTTTATTTACAATGTTGTATATAGCAAAGTGATTCAGTTATACATACACACACACACACACACACACACACACACGTATATGCTTTTCAAATTCTTTTTCTATTATAGGTTATTACAAGATATTGAATATAGTTCCCTGTGCTATACAGAAGGTCCTTGTTATTTATCTATTTTATACACAGTAGTGTGTATCTATTAATTTCAAACTCCTAATTTATCCCTCCTTCTCCCCTTTCATAACCATAAGTTTGTTTTCTATGTCTGTGAATCTGTTTCTATACAGTATCATTTTTTGAGATTCCACATATAAATAATATCATATGATATCTGTCTTTCTCTGTTTGACTTCACTTAGTTTGATAACTTCTAGGTTCATCCATGTTGCTTCAAGTGGCAATATTTCACTCTTTTTATGACTGAGTAATATTCCACTATATCTGTCTATCTCTACATATACACATAGCTCAACCATGCCTTTTTTATCCATTCATTTATGGATGGAGAGTTAGGCTGATTCCGTATCTCGGCTACTGGGAGTAGTATTACTATGAACACTGGGGTGCATGCATCTTTTCAAATTAGAGTCTTTGTCTTTCTGAATGTATGTCCAGGATTGGGTTTGCTGGGTCATGTGATAACTCAATTTTTAGTTTTTTTTAGGACCCTCCATACTGTTTTCCATAGTGGCTGCACCAATTTACATTTCCACCAACAGTGTAGGAGGCTTCCCTTTTTTTCACATTCCCTCCCAGCATTTATTATTATAGTTTTTTTTTCTTTTTTGGCTACACCTTCAGCATATAGAAGTTACTGGGTCAAAATCAAATTCAAGCTGCATCTGCAACCTACCCCACAGCTGTGGCAATGTCAGATCCTTAACCCAACGCCCCAGGCTGGGGGTCGCACCAGCATCGTCACAGACAAGTCAGATCATTTAACCCCTGTGCTACAGCAGGAACTGGTTTTTTTTTTTTTTTTTAATATCAAGCTGTGTGAGCCTTTGTATATTTTGAAGATTAATCTCTCGTTGGTTGCATCATTTGTAAATATTTTCTCCCATTCTGCAGGTTGTCTTTTATTTATGGTTTCTTTTGCTGTGCAACAGCTTATATGTTTGATTAGGTCTCATCTGTTTATTTTTGCTTTTATTCCTATTGCCTTCAGACATTGATCTAAGAAAGTACCACTACAATTTATGTCAGAGAATGCTTTGTCTACATTCTCTTCTAGGAGCGTTAAGGTGTCATGTCTTATTTTTAAGGCTTTAAGCCATTTTGAGTTTATTTTTGTGTATGGTATGAGTGTTCTAACTTCACTGATTTACATGTGGCTGTGTAGCTTTCCCAACGCCACTTGTTGAATAGACTGTCTTTTCTCCATCACATATTCTTGCCTCTTTTGTCAAAGATTAATCAACTATAGGTATGTGGGTTTATTTCTGGGCTTTCTAGTCTGTTCCATTGATCATATGTTTGTTTTTTGTAACAATACCATGTCACTTTGATTACTGTGGCTTTGTTGTACTGTCTGAAGTCTGGGAGGGGCATGCCTCCAGCTTTGTTCTTTTTTCCTTCAAGATTGCTCTGGTAATTCTGGGTCTTTTGTGGTTCAATATAAGTTTTTTTTTTTTTTTTTTTGGTCTTCTGTCATTTTAGGGCCGCACTCGCGGCATGTGGAGGTTCCCAGGCTATGGGTCTAACAGGAGCTGTAGCCGCCGGCCTTCACCACAGCCACAGCAACAGCAACGTGGGATCCGAGCCGCATCTGCAACCTACACCACAGCTCGCGGCAACGCCGGATCCTTAACCCACTGAGCAAGGCCAGGGATCGAACCCACAACCTCATGGTTCCTAGTCGGATTCGTTAACCACTGAGCCACAACGGGAACTCCCAATATAAGTTTTATGATTTGTTCTAGTTCTGTGAAAAATGTCATGGGTAAACTGACAGATCACATTAAATCTGCAGACTGGTTTGCTTTTAGTTCCAACCCAAGAGCACGAAATATCTTTCCATTTCTTTGAATCACCTTCGATTTTCTTTTATTGATGTTTTACAGTTCTCAGTATATAAGTCTTTTACCTTCTCAGTCTGGTTTATACCTAAACAATTTTTTGACTTGATTATAAAAGGGATTTTTAAAAAAACTTTCTCTTTCTGATATTTCATTGTTAGTGTAAAGAAATGCAACAGACTTTATAGGTTAATCTTGTATCCTGCCACCTTGCTGAATTTATCAGTTCTAATAGTTTTTGTGTGGAGTCTTCAGGGTTTTCTACAGAAAGTATCATGTCATCTGCACATTATGACAATTTGACCACTTCCCTTCCAATTTGGTTAACTTTGATTTTTTTTTCTTGTCTGATTGCTTGGCCAGGACTTCTAATACCGCGTTGAATAAAAGTGTTCAAGTGTGGGCATCCTTGAATTTGGCAAGAAGACTTTCAGCTCTTCATTCTTGAGTATTACGGTGGTTGTGGGTTTGTCATAAATAGCTTTTATTATGTTAAGATATGTTCCCTTTATACCCATTTTGATAGGAGTTTTTATTATGAATGGATGTTGAATTTTATGAAAAGCTTTTTCTGTATCTACAGAGATGCTCATATGGTTTTGTCTTTTCTTTTGTTGATGCAGTGTACCACACTGACAGATTTGTGCGTGCTGAACCATTCTTGTGACCCTGGGATGAATCCAACTCGATCACTGCGTATGATCCTTTTAATGTGTTGCTGGATCCAGTGTGCTAATATTTTGTTGAGGATTTCTGCATCTATGTTCATAAAAGATACTGGCCTGTAATTTTCTTTTTTGGCAGAGTCTTTGTTTGGTTTTATTATCAGGGTGATGGAAGCTTAACTGAATGACTCGAGAGTCTTCCCTTCTCTTCAGTCTTTTGGAATAGGTCTTCTTTGTATGTTTGGTAGAATTCCCCAGTGAAGCCATCCAGTTCTGGATATTTGCTTGCAGGGAATTTTTTTATCTTCTTAATAGATTCTATTTTACTTCACCTGACTGGTCTATTCAAATTACCTATTTCTTCTTGATTCAGTTTTGGTGAGCCATCTATTTCTAGACACTTGTTCATTTCTTCTGGATTGTCCACTTTGTTGCCATATAACTTTCCATAGAATTCTCTTATGATTTTTTGTATTTCTGTGGTATTGGTTATTTCTCCTCTTTCATGTCTTGTTTTATTTGGTTCCTCTCCCTTTTCTTCTATTCATTCTTGATACATTAGCTTGAATAATTCTACAAAGATAAATTTTCCCTCTGAGATACTGGGCATGTAAGAAAGGCAAAACAGATGTCTGATTCTTACTCTTTATCTACAGATTTTCAAAAAAAAAGAAAAAAAGAGGTAAGTCCTCTAATATTCTCCAAACATGACCAACGAGGTTTTTACTTTTGAAGTATAATTATGAATTCATGGGTTTAATGTATTTGATATGTTCCAATCCAATGTGGTTTAAATCTTTATTCAAACCGGTTTCTAAGTCCTTTTGACAAGGTCCTAGTAGTCTTTGATGACTTTCCTGCCTTCTGGCATGATAAAATGCTTCAGGCTTGTACATTTGCTACCTTAGACCTAAAACCAGTCATTTCTCCAAGAGTTCCTTATTCCTTTAGTCACGAGTGGTATTTAGAGATAATATTTTTAAGCATGACTATATAGGACAGAAAAATCTAGTCTTACAGGTTTTGTACAAAAATCTATACATTTATGAAATAGTTGTGCTTGGAATTCTTATTAACTCTAAGGCAACAAAAAAAAAAATCTGCTTTCTCCTTAAAGTGCTAAATGAAGATTTTATTTATTTATAAATAAAGTAAAAAAAAAAATCCATCCATCCCTAGAATCACCTTCATCTCTAAATTATCTTCTCCTGAAGATGTGAAAAAACTCATGGCACTGGCATCCCAGGAAATGTGACTATAGTTACTATTTTTCCACAACATTATTAAAAGCCTTTTCATTTTTTGGTTAGCAACGTCCACTGTTTTCTTCGGTCTATCACTTAGTACACAAAACCATTTGCTTTTAATTACTAGTCAATTTTTAAAATCAACTATGTAAAGGAGTCAAGATAATCTGAAACTTCAAATGTTTTGGACCGTCTGGGATAATTTTCATATACCAGCATCATTTCTGGCAGTTCACATACTCTTCTAATGGCTTTGCCTACGGGCAGTAGTGAAATGCTTTACCAGGCAATGTACTGATGGAGGATGAGGCACCAACGCCCAGAGGTATGCCAGTTGGCATCAAGCCAAACTGGGATGACATTTTTGCTCCAGATGATTTCAAAACGTAACTAAGTGCAAAGCAGGACAGACATGATCAGATCTGCATTTCAGAAAGATAATCCATATATAAGTGAGTAAAAATGTTCTGTGGCTACATAAGAGAAAGACATGTACAGCCGAAAGACAGGCAGGAGAGTTATAAAAGCTTTTTAAAAATTCATAGGAACAGGAAGGCAAGTCATTTGCTGGAAGTTCTGTCAGAGAATCACACCCTTCTGGGTGTTTATGGATAACATTCACCAAAGCCCAGCAATCTTCCATATCAAGACACCTGGCTCATGGCCGCAAGTAAAGCATTATCTGCCTTCAAAGAGCTCATTAAGATGACCAGGTAAACAATGGACTAGCACCTGACTTTTGCTTTTTCCAGTTAATTAGTTACCAGACTCACCACCCTAACCTCTACCACATCCTCACCTCCACCCGACAGAGATGCAGTCCCCAGAACCCCTTCAGTAAGAACAACCGTGTGTTCAGAGACCTGGGAAAACTAAGCTAGGGCACAGACCAAGAGTAAAGGGTGCGTCAGTCAAGGTTAGGAATATTTTCTTATATTCTCTGAAATAGAACACTAACAACACACTAAGCAGGTTTCCACACTTACTTCAAATTAATAGTAATGGAATCAACGTAGTGCATTTCTATTTACCATCCATGTTGATTAGAATATTCTTATAATCTATCTTCCTGCAAATTTCACCAAGATACTGCCACATTCATTTCACATGGTGATTCTCTCTCACTCCCTATATTATTACTCCTATCCAAACGGGCAACCCTTTCATATTTTACCAGGGAGAACTCTGGGTCCAGATTCTCTTTCTGGGCTCTTCCCAACCTCAAGGAAGTCAGGGGGCAACAAAAGTGGAAAAAGAATTCTATTTCTGCTTTGTCATCAACTCTTTTTTTTTTATTATTGGAGTACAGTTGATTGACAATGTATTAATTTCAGGTGTACAGCACAGTGATTCAGTTACACATACATAGATACATATGCATATATATATATACATATATATGTATATATTCTTTTTAAAATTCTTTTCCTTTATGTTATTATAAAATACTGAGTAGAGCTCCTGATGTTATACAGTAGTAGTGTGTATATGTTAATCCTATCCTCCTAATTTATCCCATTTGGTAACCATAAGTTCATTTTCTATGTCTGTAGGTCTGTTTATGTTTTATAAATAAGTTCATCTCTATCTTTTCTTCTCACATTCCACGTATGAGTGATTCTGCCATCTCACTCTTGCAACTTCAATACGTTCAAGCCTAAATTATTCAGCTGACTCAACAGTTCACAGAGGAAAATTTTTTCATTTCTAAATGTTAAGCTCAGGGCTGGTGGAGTTTCATTTAATAGTCTTAGTTCTTCTGCAGACAATCATTAAAATCTGAAGATTTCTTATAGCTAGAAATTTTTTTTAATGATGAAATGTACCAATTTTATGACAGGCATAAAGTACTAAATCTTTTTTTTATGAAAAAAGTAAAAAAAAGACAATTTCATTATAATTTCTTGGGTATCAACCCATACTTTCATATAGAGGTGAAAGTACCGGTCCCTGCTTATTTTTCATAACTGTTGTGTGGATAACAAAAAGGCATTTTGCCATCTTTTTAGAATTAAAGTGATTCCATACTACCATTTTGATTCTTGAGAAAATCCTGTAAGGGGAACAGAGCAGGAATTGTATTCTTTCCCAAAAAACATGGATTCCTAGTCCCTTTGTAAGTATGAATTAAGATAATTCAAAATATTAATTTCTACAACCTCCTGAGTCATTTCCAAAGACTCTGACAGCCAAGGAAATGGCTATGAAAGATAAAGTAAAACCGAATACCACAGAATAAAGAACCAACACACTGTACAAGCTTTATTCTACTTGGATCTTCAGCATGACTTTTCCACAGAAATAATAGTTTATGCTTCAATGACCTGACATCTGTCTCCGGGACAAGCATTTCTCTTTGTGCCATCCTTATAAAAAAGGAAGTCAGGAGTTCCTGACATGGCTCGGCAGTAACAAACCTGACTAGTACCCATGAGGACACAGGATCGAATCCTGGCCCCACTTAGTGGGTTATGGATCCGGCGTTGCCATGAGCTGTGGGGTGGGTTGCAGATGTGGCTCGGATCTGGCATTGCTGTGGCTGTGCTATAGGCTGGCAGCTACAGCTCCGATTCAACCCCTAGCCTGGGAACTTCCATATGCTGCAGGTGCAGCCCTAAAAAGCAAAAAATAGATAGATAGATAGATAGATAGATAGATAGATAGATAGATAGGCAGGCAGGCAGGCAGACAGACAGACAAAGGAAGTCAAAGCCCTGGCCTCTGAGCTGTGGCTACCAGTTAGAATTCTGATCAGATCACTATGTGTTTAAAACCTCGTAAGGCCAACAGTGCTGAAAGCAGGAGGTTAAGTTTAATTCTCTAGCATGTCAGCTTCTGGGTCACACACTTTGCTATGGCATTGAAATTGTATTTGTAAACAAATTTGCATCCATTGCTCTTTTCTTGGACATAAATGAGTAATCACCGTATATTTTATACACTGTTTTTGTGAATGTCTGAATGCCTTCCTGGGAGGCTGGCTATATATATATATATATATATATATATATATAACTTTTGCAAATGGGAGAAAAAAATCTGCACAGAAAAATGAGAGTCCCTTCAAACCTCCAGCGGAAGGAGTCACATGTCTGGCCTGTCCCTAGATAGTGACCACCGACTGATACACGTGACCTTAGAAAAAGGCCAGCCCCAGGCTGAGGGCGGTGTGTGGATTCTGTCCCCGATGCACCCTGTATTCGGCATGTGGTGGGGGTGGCGGGAGAGATACAAAAAATGTACGCTTTGCAGCAGGTACTCAGCCAGAGAGATGAGAAACTGCACTTCTGCTTACTAAAACAAAAAGAATTTTATGTGACTAATGAGACGCGAGTTCACCTACTGAACAAAGCCTTGGATAAAGACTTGGCAAGCCCCCAGCTGCGGAAACCAAAACCTGGATCCTAACACCTTACCTATCATGAGAACCTAATTACAAGATAATCCACCATCCTGGCCAAGCACAAATGGGGCAAGGTTAGTGATTTATTCCAGAGGCGCCTCTCTTCAAAATGCAACCAACATCTAAAATGTCACAGCGAGCATCATGCGTTGGCCTTTCACTGGAATTACCCCCCATGTAATCCTTTTCGTCTCTCTGCGCTACCCTTACAGAGAGCCCACGGCCACGCCTGTGGACATCTGGGGGTAAAAGTGACAGCTCCCCGCCCCGGGAGGAAAATGTGATGTTTTTTCAGCAAGTCTCACGATAGGCCAGGTGTCTTGAGGGCCTGGCTCTAGTGCTGTTTGGGGTGTGTGGCTGTAAGGAGAGGAGTCTGAGAGATTCATTTTGGGGATGAGGCATGTGGAACCTATTTTGATTATGATCTTTTTTTTTTTTTTTTTTCACAACTACCATCTGAGTTTGCCAGGCTTCCCAAATTTAGACACGACCATCTGCAGAAGAACTGCCTTCCATAAGCGCCTGACTACTGTCTGTGGCTCTGTAATTATTACAGAGGCCCCGTTTGGCTGAGATGTACCCCAAATGCGTTTGGAAGCTGAACCTTTAAAAGCCACTCCCCACCTACCCCCCCCCCGCCCGACTCAAGTTTATTTTATTTCACTCCCTAAAGGAGTCTATACACAACTGGAAACTTCACATTCAACGGAAGACATTCTGTCAACTCGCACCCGCCCCAACGGCAATATACTCTGTTCACACAATTTCGTACTGACAACTGACAACCGCACTCATGTTTGTGACCGCCTTTCTTCCCTCTCTCTCCTAACCATCTGTATTTTCAACCTGTTCCCCCACCCCTGGGAGAAGCCCACCTCCCCCAGCCTAAAGACCAACACAGGCAATCCACCCTTCACACCGTTTCATGTAAAAGGAAACAAAGAGCAGGTTGGAAAAGAGGTTCGAAGACTAATGGTTTTTTTTTTCTTTTTAACCTGGGAAACTTACTTCTAGAGTTGGGCGCATAAGGATTTCTGAAGTCCATATGATGCCCTACAACCCAAGTGGTTTAAGTAACGTTAATGGTATCCACACTTCACGGGAAGCCACGTGCTGCTAAGCAGGTGTCAGCTCCTTTCAAGGTGGCAGAAGCACCTGGGTGTCACGGGAGCACCTTCTTCCCCAGTCACTGGACTTAACACTTGGTCCAGGTCAAGGCCTCACCGTTGATTCCTGTCTCACAGGGTGCTCCGTGGTTCAAGCTTTTAGGACCGTCAAGGACGGCCTGTTCCTACATACCAGGTAAAGGGAGGTGAACTGTTTCAAAGACGCTTATAAACATGGCTTTTTACTCAGCAAGAATTGGAGAAGGGATTCCGTGTTGCTGTGGCTGTGGTGAAGGCCGGCGGCTACAGCTCCTGTTAGACCCCTAGCCTGGGAACCTCCATATGCCGCGGGTGCGGCCCTAGATGAGACAAACAGACAAAAAAAAAAAAAAAAAAAAAATTGGAGAGGGGGTCAATCCTATCGGAAACAGCATTGTGCAAACATTTCGACATAACCAACCAAGGCGATGAGTTTAAAAACAGAGGGAGGCAATCACTGATATAAAAATGCATCTTTCCTTCTCTTACACGTGGCATCTTTCCAAAATAACCTGTAAATATTCTGAAGAAAAGAAGCATACATTTATACCCACCAATTAAATACTGAGACAAAGGAGGAAACTCCGCATCATCAGCCTTGGAGGGGAGGGTGCGGGGCGGGGGGGATGCGTGTAAAGAGACATTTAAGTGACTGCCCCACAGCAGTCAGTCACTTAAATGTGTGAATGCTCCTCTGAAAAGCCCTGTAACAACAGCAGTGGATTCTGCCTGAGTGCCTCCTTCCTGGCTCCCTCCTAACAAAGGGCTGATGTGACATCCCCGTGGCTGTCCCTAATAATGAACTGGGCATCCATGGGGAGTGACTTGTAAATGTGTCCCCTGAACCAGAACCGTCCCGCTTTTCAGCTGCGCATGATTCATTCTCCATTCAATGCTGCCCCCCCCCCCGTGGGGGGATTTCAACATTTCACCAAGGAAAGAATTATCTCCAGATAATTCTCGATTCATCACTTGATCTTTATTTGTGACCTGAAACGTGGGGCGGGGGAGAACGACATATGTGGTTGGTGGCGGAGGGGGGCGGGGATCAAGATGGAGGGAGGCTGGAGTCGCAGAGAATCGTTGAAAGACAAACCTGGACAAGATGACATCCCCCTGGAGAAACATTCTGGAAACTGGAGTTGAGTTCCCTTGAAAACTGGGTATTCAGGCTCCCGTGGAACTTGTGAAATAACAGGTGCCTGCGTGGATTCAGGCACTGGGAGGGGACTGAAGCCTTATTGGCTTCAGGTAATAATAACACATTCCAGCCACCATGGGCAGATGTGCAGCATTTCCATTTTCCAGGGCTCTAGGACTCGCTGTGGAGTTAGACAGACAACCAAGACTCACTCCCCCAAAGCACCCACACTCCCCAGACAGCCTCCCTGTGGCGGGGGGGTGGGGGGTGGGCAGAGCCCCGAGCGCAGGGCTAACCTCAGACAAGGGCCCCGAGAAACATCAAGACACGCCCACAATGACAAACCGCATCTGTCTGATGAAAACACAGGTACTGAAACATATTCTCTTTCCCCGCCTCAAAATCAGGCTGTTCACAGCTTAGAGCTAAGTGAAGAAAACCCATGTTAAGATCTTTAATACTGAGCTGCTTAGAGAAACACTGGATAGAACCCGAGCTGTATCAGAGGGCAGAGTAGCCGGCTCTTCATTCCGGGCCCTTTTAGGTGGCCCACCGTCGGGATTATTAACGTGCCCTCCGTTATCATGCACTGCTTGATGACACTGCTTTTCACGTGGGCACAAAGCTACATTAGTCTGACAATCAGAACCCCTAACCCCAGCTAACAGCTGCCATCTCCCAGAGAGAATGAACAGAAGACTCTTCAGGGTGTTCATCATTTGCCATTAATTGTTCCCCCACCTTTTTTTTTTTATGGTCACTCCTCGGCCTATGGAAGTTCCCGGGTCAGGGATCAAACAGGAGCCACAGCTGGGGTCTACACCACAGCTTAGGCAACACCAGATCCTTAACCCACTCTGCCACAGTGGGAACTCCTAACTGTTCCTTTTTAAAACTGAGATTAAGCTCCTTCCTGCCGTATCACCAAGTACTCCAAGTACTATGTTTAAGAACTAGAACAGGATTAAAACACACACAGTTTCTCCAACCAGCTGCGAAAGGAGACCCTCCAACTAGCCTTCAAAATCAAGCTGCATTTGAACAGCTTCCTCTTCATCTGTGTTCGCCCCATCAGGTACCGCTCTGTGGGTGGCTCCTTAGCTTGGCTGTCCCCCCACATTGTAAGGAAATGAAACAGAAACGCAACTTTCACAATGGCACATACAGGTTGGGTTTTGTGTTTTTTTTAAAAATTCACAGTTAACAGTCAATAGCTACGGCCCTGAAACGACTTGGAAACGGCTCTTACCCAAGGAATGAAGAAATTTGGGAATTCCAAAACAGTTCTTTGTGGCATTCATAACGACCACGGACATGAATAAAACTCAGCTGCATATAACGGAAGGAAAAGGCTAGGCTGTACACAAACACACACACACACACACACACACACACACACACACAGCCTATATTTCTTCATATGGGCAGAAATGCCACTGTTTATAACGGATGACATCTGCCTAAATGTCCATCTGTTTCAAACAGTGGGTGGCTTGGTCCATGCTCTGAAAATAATTTCAATGACCCAGAGCTCATTCCCATGCCATAGGCTTGGCTGGCCTCCTTGGGGCACCAACTTTTGCCCAATCCCTCCCCCTCGACTTGGCTCTTGGTACATTCACTTGGTCTTGACCATATGCCTTCTGTTTGCTTTCCCAGCCCTACTTGGCCCAGTTCCCTCTCACCCTGACCTTAGCTCTCTCCCAGGATCTTAAGTCATTTCCAGCCAGGTCCCAAGCCTCTCCCACCCAGGAGACCCTGGGTCAACCCTTAAAAGCCCAGGTGCTGCTGCCACCGTGGTGGGTGGTCACGCTTCTAATGCCCCCCTGTGCATACAAGTGCATAAGACATAGCAGAAGAGCGTGTGGCCACAAAAACATGCCACCACTAATAAGCAAACCTGGGTGGTGGGCGAATTTTGTTAGAAGTACCCCCACCTCCTGGTTCTGAACGATTTTGTGCTCTCGGTTGTGCTGGGTCCTCCTCAGGTAACTTGTCATCCTTAGCCGTCTGACTTCCCTACACCTTCTCAAAATAAAAAAAACAAGTGAGCAATGACAGCTTCCATGTTAATCCCCGGTGATTCAATACTGGGGCTCAGAGCCTTAAGCAAAGGAAGAGGCCATTCCCAGCAAAGGGCGCCACTGGTTGTATCTCATGCTTCAGGCCCAAGCTAAAATGCCACCTCCTTAGCAAGCCTTCCCTGACGGCCTCTGAAGCGGCCTCCTCCAAATAGTCCTGCACCAGACTGTCCTTTCCTCTGCGACACTAACACAATCTGTAATAGTCTTGCTGGTTGATTGTCTGTTCAATACTTTTTGCCCCCATAATGTTAGCTCTATGAAGGCAGGTTTTTTATTTTCATTTTTAAATTGATATATAGTTGATTTACAATGCTGTGTTAGTTTCTGCTGTACAGAAAAGTGATTTAGTTATACACAGGTATACGTTCTCTTAAATATTCTCTCCCGTTATGGTTTATCACAGGATATTGAATATCTATATAGTTCCCTGTGCTATATAGTAGGACTTTGCTGTTTATCCTTTCTTTTTTGCTTTTTTTTTTTTTTAGGGCCGCACCCGCAGCATATGGAGGTTCCCAGGCTAGGGGTCCAATTGGAGCTGTAGCTGCCGGCCTACGCCACAGCCACAGCAACACAGGATCTGAGCTGCGTCGGCAACCTACACCACAGCTCATGGCAACACCGGATCGTTAACCCACTGAGCAAGGCCAGGGATCGAACCCGCAACCTCATGGTTCCTAATCGGATTTGTTAACCACTGAGCCGTGACAGAAACTCCTGTCCTTTCTATATATAATAGTTTGCATCTATTAACCCCAAACTCTCAGTCCATCCCTTCCCCCACCCCTTGGCAACCACAAGACTGTTTTCTATGTCTGTGAGTCTGTTTCTGTTCTGTAGATAGGTTCATTTGTGTCATATTTTAGATTCCACATATAAATGGTATCATATGGTATTTGTTTTTCTCTGACTTCACTTAGTGTGAGAACCTCTAAGTCCATGTATGCTGCTGCAAATGGCAAAATTTCATTCTTTTTTATGGCAGCATAGTATTCCATTGTGTGTGTGTGTGTGTGTGTGTGTGTGTGTGTGTGTATACCACACTGAAAGCAGGTTATTTATAGAACATATTTTGTACTGTGTCTCCCCTGTGTCTAGAGCAGTGCCTGGCACATAGTGGGTGCACAGTAAATAAAAGCCAAATGGATGCATGTGAGCGAGAATTTCATGGGGAGGGGAAAGTCACAGGGTTCCTGAGATCATACCAAGTAAGTCAACTGTCAATTCGCATCTCTGGTGCTATGTAAGACAGTTAGGAGAGAATAAACTAGGGTTGAGTGGATTAAAGGAGTGTGTCCCCTATTAGGAGGGAGGAAAGAAATGTGCCATTCTTCATGTCTCCAACAGTGGTATGAAAACCTCATTATTTGTATATATTTCCAGCTTTACAAAAGCACTGATCCAGGAGTCAAGGGTACTGGCTTCCAGTTCCAGAGCTGCCACCAACACTGGTGAACTTGGGCACATGTACTTCATCTCTCAGGATCTCCACTCCTGCACAGGAGTAAGTAGTTAACACACATTTTCTCATTTCGTCTTCACAACAATGCTAGGGGACAGCTATTGCATTTATGCTATTATGCAGGAAAAGGTACACAGACTTGGGGAAGTTCAGTGACTCGCCCAGTGATAATAATTAAATGGAAGAGCTGGGATTTGGACCTAGGGCTGATTCTAGGATTCTTGCCCTCAACCAAGTCCCTTTGTGCTCTTTGGGGTTTTTTTGTTCATTTACTTGTTTTGTTTTGTGTTTTGGCTACACCTGTGGCGTGCAGAAGTTCCAGGCCTGGAACGGAAAACATGCCATAGCTGCAGCCCAAGCAGTAGTGGTGACAATGCCAGATCCTTAACCCGCCGAGCCGCCAGGGAGCTCCTCTTGGGTTTTATTATGTCACGAGAGTACACAGGAAGAAGACAGACCTCCAAATGAGGACACAACCGTGGTCTTGAATAAAAACTGTTTTGCCTTTTTCAGTTCTACCACAGGCTCCTTGTACATTTTCCCTTTAACCAAGGTGATTTTTTTTTAACATAAGTTTCCCTGAAGAAGAGCCTGAAATGGAGAGACTGGGGTGACTAGTTACTCGTTTCTTTCCTGGGAAGGATTTTTGGCTCAAAAACCTGCCAACTGTAACATACAAGCCATGCTAATATTTTAGGAATCACGGCATTTCACATTTCTAGTTACCACCTATCTCGGACTCAAGTCTATCAATTTGCTTTCTGTGGTAGTTTAGTCAAAATGAACAGAGACACATTTGTTACCATTTATAATGTTTTTCAACTAATAAAAGATTTCAGCTTGGTGTCTTGACTATGTGTTCAGAAAAATAAATTTCTTTACACAAATAAAAACCAGACCTCTTGCTATCTCACTCTCCGACTGGTGCCTATCCAAAGGCCTGTATTTACGTGATGGCAAAATTCATTTTTTAACTCCTGAGAACATTCTGAAATGGAAGGTGAAGTAGCAATAAAATTGAGCCTAAAAGAAGGCGGAGAGTGCAGGCCAGGGTTAAAATACAGTGATAGACCATGATGGGAGATAATACAAGAAAAAGAATGTGAGGAGCTCCTGTTGTGGCTCAGTGGTTAACGAATCCGACTAGGAACCATGAGGTTGTGGGTTCGATCCCTGGCCTCACTCAGTGGGTTAAGGATCTGGCGTTGCCGTGAGCTGTGGTGTAGGCTGCAGACGTAGCTTGGATCTGGCATTGCTGTGGCTGTGGTACAGGCTGGCAGCTGTACTCTGATTCAGCCGCTAGCCTGGGAACTTCCATATACCACGGGTGCAGCCCTAAAAAGCAAAAGCGAAAAGAAAAAAAAAAAAACCCAGCAAAAAAAGGCCAATTTCAAATTGGGAAACAGGGTAACATTAGGATTCTTAAATATTGCAGTTCCCATTGTTGTGGCTCAGCGGTTAGCAAATCTGACTAACATACATGAGGATGCGGGTTCGATCCCTGGCCTTGCTCAGTGGGTTAAGGATCCGGCATTGCCATGAGCTGTGGTGTAGGTCACAGACGTGGTTAGGATCTGGCATTGCCGTGAGTTGTGGTGTAGGTTGCGGACGTGGCTCGGATTCCTTGTTGCTGTGGCTGTGGTGTAGGCTGGCAGCTGTAGCTCTGACTGGATCCCTAGCCTGGAAAACTCCATATGCTGTGGGTGGGGTGTTAAAAGACAAAAAAAAAAAAAAAAAGATTCTTAAACATTACCTTGAGTTGACAAGGTACTGATCAGCTTCTCCCTCAAACCCACTTCCCAACCCCAGAGGGCATCCTGTGAGTTAACATACAAGACTGCTCGGTGCCTGTCAGGGGAACAGGAAATGGAAACTGCAGTCATTTGAGCCAAGATGAGTAATGTTCAGCCACGCTGATGTAGCAGTGGGGAAATTCTATCACAACCAGGAGCTCGATGCCATCACAGTCCCCGGGCCATCATTCCCGAAACTTCCTCTCCCAGGTGACATGATTCATTCGGCCAGAGACCAGGTCTCCCCCATTTCTCTACAATTCCACCCCAGGTCGCCATCCATCCTTCTCTCCTCTTCCCAACTTTCCTGCTACTCTTGCTTGGGCAACCAGACACCAGTCCTATTTGCCTTGAATACTGAGGTAGAAGAGTTATTTTTTTTTAAGCTAATAAACTCATTTCCGTGCCTCTACTGGAATGAAAAAAGGGCTGACAGACTTGCATCAAAATACCCACAGCCCCTGACAAAAATCAGTTCTCACACACACAAGCAGCACCTCTCAGCTCTCTTATTTGCTGCCTTGACACAGGTCAAAGGTAAAAGATCTCCAGCATTGGGGGAAGAACGCTATAATTCTCGGAAGGAAGGGCAGATACTGAGAATCTTGGTAAAAGGTTGGCAAGCACGGTGCCATTTCACACTGAATCAGGTTCCGAAATACCAGAGCGACAGATACGTGGGTTTGGGAAAGAGTGGAGACACACAAGTTTCTTGCACCAGAAGGCCCCCCCCTTTTTTTGTCTTTTTGCCTTATCTAGGGCCACACCCGCGGCATATGGAGGTTCCCAGGCTAGGGGTCTAACAGGAGCTGTAGCCGCTGGCCTTCGCCACAGCCACAGCAACGCGGGATCCAAGCCGCGTCTGCGACCTACACCACAGTTCACGGCAACGCCGGATCCTTAACCCACTGAGCGAGGCCAGGGATCGAACCCGCAACCTCACGATTCCTGGTCTGATTCGTAAACCTCTGAGCCACGACAGGAACTCCCAGAAGGCCCCCTTTTTGATTCTGCAGTAGGAGGACTCACAGGAGGAAAGGAGAAAGCTTAATCTGTTGCAATTTAACAAGTGTGTGGGGGGGGGGGACTGTGGTCTCTGTTGAATTCAGAATGTTTTGTTACACTTGGTGATAAAGACAGAAAAGCAACAGTTGGTTAAGGACCATTCAGAAAAAACCTAGGCAAAGGAAATTACTTATGAGAAGACCTATAAACTACTTGACTAAATAACTAGAGATGTTATTACAGATAGGAAAGTCTAAGAGGCATTTGGTGAGTAAATGAAGTTAGTTCAAGAGCGAATATGTGTGTTAAAAGTTACCCAGGATTTGAGCCAATGTGAACAGATGAACTCTGACAAAGTGCCTCCCCCTCTCACCCTCATGACTGGTTTCTAGGTTCCTAGGATTAATTTAACTGAGAGATTTTAAAACGTATTTTAAATTCAGCAACTGAGCAGAACTGTAACTTTTTTTTTTTTTTTGGTTCCCCAGACTTAAAACGAAGGCCTGCTATCACACCGGTTGACCCAATGCCTCAAAGACCTCGTTTACATCAGTTTTAGCTACTGTTATAATAAGCATAATGAATACGATTAATACAATAAAATATTGATTCTATACATTTTTTGTGTAGATATGCTACAAAAGATTAATTCTTATTTCAACTTGAGGTTAACAGACTCTCACAATAGCTGATGAGGTAAAGAAAACAAATTTAAGGAAAAATGCTAGTTTAAAAAAATACTGTCTTTTGGAGTCTCCGTCATGGTTCAATGGAAACGAATCCAACTAGTATCCATGAGGACACAGGTTCGATCGCTGGCCTTGCTCAGTGGGTTAAGGATCCGGCGTTGCCGTGAGCTGTGGTGTAGGTTGCAGACGCGGCTCGGATCCCGCGTTGCTGTGGCTGTGGCGAAGGCCGGCGGCTACAGCTCCTGTTAGACCCCTAGCCTGGGAACCTCCATAGGCCACAGGTGCATTCAGAGACAGAAAACACAAAACTGTTTTTTTAAAAATGGATGTCAAAGTACTATTTTTTACTTATAAGAAGATTTTTATATTAAAAATTCAGTATATTTTCACCACAGAAAAATAAAAAAGAAAAATAAAATTAAAGACCTTTTATCTGAGTCCATTTTCTGCATATACATTTTAAGAAATGGCTACACACACACACATTCACAAACACTAGACTGATCGTGTCCCTCCAGAATTCATAGCCCTTCGAAATCTCAGAACGTGATCTTATCAGGAAAGTCTTTGAAGCTGTGATGAGTTAAAGATGGGGATAGGACCCTACATTCAACGACTGGTGTCCTTAGGAGAAGGCTGTGTGGAGACACAGGGAGTCACAGACACACAGGGAAGGAGGTCATGTGATAACAGAGGCAGGGATGGAAGAGCTGGGGCTACCAGCCGAGGAGCGCGCAGGGCTGCCAGGCAGAAAGAGGCAAAGAAGGATCTCCTTTCGGACCTTCAGAAAGAGCACGCAGAGCCCTGCCAAGCCCTTCGTTTCCGACTGCTAGCCTCCACCCCTGCGACTGAGGTCCATTTTAAGCCACCCAGCTTGTGGCGATTTGTCGTGGCCGCCCCAGGAAACCAGGGCGACACAGGTACACTTTCGTAGTAATCAGCTTGCTTCTCTCTATGCATGAGGAATATTTTCCATAGCTTCTCCACGTGCAGCATCTGCACTACATTCATTGTTCAGACATAGCCTAATATACCCGATTCCAGATTTTATGTGAACAGATTTAATTCCTAGAACTTCTAGTGTGGTCGCTGGCTCTCTTTTTCAGTTAAATGCAATTTCAGCATGAGAGAACTGGCAGTCACTTAAATACTAACGACGACCAAATGCCCGGTGGCTCCCATAACAAGACCTGGACATTCTGCTACGTCCGATAATTCTTTAGGTGATTTTGGAGCAAGGTTTAGTTGTTTGCTAGTTATGATCCTTAAAGCCAAATGGCCATCACTGGGTTCCAGGCTCCCTTGTTAACAGGAAAGGAAGCAAGCTATCATTTTATTTTTATTAAAAAAAAAAAAGTTATGTCCTTGGCCATCGTAAACTAAGGGAGTCAGAGGATGTCCTGTCAAGCGGTGTTTGGCTTCCTTTCATGGAAAAACCTCCATTAAGGCAAAAAGAACACTTTCAGCTTTCAACTGATATCCCAGTGGCTGTGACCCACTCGGTCCTAAACAGAACACAGAAAATAATCATTTATGATCGAGACAGCAAGAGTTTACTGTCATCGTGGAAGCAGTGACATCTGAAAGGGGGCCTCAAGGATGAAATAAGCTGTATTCAAAATCTACCAGTAGACCTAGGGCATTTGTGAAATCCTAAGTGACTTTGTATTTTTATAATATCGTTGGATTTTGAAACATGCGGTTAGGAAATTTGGTTTTCAGCTGTAAAGATTCTGGAAGCCAAGCATTCCAACCCTTTCAAAAAATCACAAGGGCCCTCGGCCGATCCTTTTAGGTAAACCTAGGTCCTTACTGAGCTTTTGCTTCCCAGTTTCTAAGTGGTTTTTTTTTTGGTCTTTTTAGGGCTGCACCTGCAGCGTATGGAGGTTCCCAGGCAAGGGGTCAAACTGGAGCTGTAGCCCTGGCCTACACCACAGCCACGGCAACACAGTATCCGAGCCACGTCTGCGACTTACTCCACAGCTCACAGTAACTCGGGATCCTTAACCCGCTGAGCGAGTCCAGGGGTGGAACTCGCATCCTCATGGATACTAGTTGGGTTCGTTACCACAGAGCCACAACAGGAACTCCCCCAGTTTCTAAATTCTACTGGAGGCAATTTCTCCTTAGGGGTTTTGAGAAGCCAGGAGCCAAACTGACAACAACAAAAAAGCCCAATTAGAATGAGAAGGAGTGAGCAAGAGTTAGAGGATGTTTGCCCTAGACTTGGAAAAGAAAAAGAAAAAAGGCAGGAGGGAGAAGGCATGTAATGCTTTGATTATCCTGGGCCAAATTTCGAAAGTATGAAAATGGTCTCTTGTAACATTTCTACACACATTTTCCTTTTACATTTTACAATGTAAAGTTTTCATTTTTAGTCCCACTTGTGGCGTGCACAAGTTCCTGGGCCAGGGATAGAATGCTCGCCACAGCTGTAACCAGAGCCACTGCAGTGACAACACTGGGTCCTTAACCCATCGAGCCACAAGGGAACTCCTATAGTGGTAAGTTTGAGTCACTGTTAAAGGGACACTTAATGCAAAGACGAGAATATCTACCAAATTACAAGGTTATTCTCCACAAAATTAAAAGAGCGCCTCGTATCTAACAAGGCCGCAAAGAAAACATAGCACCTAAATTTAACCCTTTCATATAAACTTTTAAAGTGGATTTAATGGCTTTTTCCATAGTTAAAATAATGCTCCTGTTATTACTTTGCAGTCCATTATCATTTAATACGTACTTACTGAGAGCTGGACCTAATTTCTAGAAAAGTTATTACAGATAAAGAACAGGGGGTAACAACTATTCTTTTTCTTGAGAGGCTTAGAGTTAGGTTAAGAACACAGAACTCAAATCCATTAAAACCTAAGTTGATACTATATCATACTATCCAGATTATATTTTTACAGTCGTCACGTAATAATAAACCACATATTTTTTTAAGGGCAAAAGATCTGAATAGACACTCCACCAAAGAATATACATAAATGGCCAATAAACACATACAAAAATCACTGAATATCATTAATCATTAAGAAAACAAACAAATCTCAACAGGATATTTGCACACACATTCATAAGGGTGGCCAAATTTATTTTTTTGTCTTTTTGTCCTTTTAGGGCTGCACCCACGGCATATGGAGGTTCTCAGGTTAGGGGTCGAATCGAAACTGTAGTGCCGGCCTTCACCACAGCCACAGCAATGCGGGATTCGAGCCGCATCTGTGACCTACACCACGGCTCATGGCAATGCCAGATCCTTAACCCACTGAGCAAGGCCAGGGATCGAACCTGCGTCCTCATGGATACCAGTCGGGTTCATTAACCGCTGAGCCACCACGGGAACTCCAAAGGTGGCCAAATTTAAAAGACTGACAATACCAAGTGTTGACAAGGATGTGAGGCAAACGGCACTCTCCTACTCTTTTGGTAGGAATGTGAAATGGACAACTATTCGCAGTTTTTTAAGTTTCTTAAATACTAATTATATTACACAACCATTCCATTCCTAGGTATTTACCTCAGAGAAATGAAAAAACATTCACTCCATAAAGACGAGTATATGAATATCCATAGAAGCTTTACTTATAACTGCCAACAACTGGAAACAACCCAAATATTCACAAGCTGGTAACTGATAAAACATGGCAGAGCCATATAATGGAATACTGCTGGGCCACAAAAAGGAACGGAATGAGCTGCTGAGAAACCCAGTATAGATGAATCTCAAAGTCATTATGCCAAATAAAAGTCAGACACTAAAGAGTACAAGCTGTAGGATTCCATTTACATAAAATGCAGTCTAACCGATGGTGATAGAAAGCTGAGAAGTGGTTGCCTGGGGCTGTGGACAGAGGAGAAAGACCTACAAAGGGTACCAGGAATCTTTTGGGAGTAATGGCCCCAAAAGCATACAGCTCACCAATAGTACACACTGAATCTTACACTTTAAAAGGATGTAGTTTCCTGTATGTAAAATGATACGTGATAAAGTTGACAAGATAGTGGAGACCACAGTATAACCCGTTTGAATTTTTCCCAGACTCAATTTGGATGTTTAATGAACATCTACTATGTGCCAGGTACTACAACAGGTACTAAGGACTCAGAGATCATAGCTTATTATAAAGATAGAGTAAAAGAGTACATTGAAATTATAAGCAGCCATAGCTGCTAACTTTTTTTTTTGTCTTTTGTCTTTTGTCGTTTTTAGGGCCGTACCCGTGGCATATGGAGGTTCCCAGGCTATGGGTCGAATCGGAGCTGTAGCCGCCGGCCCACACCACAGCCACAGCAACACAGGATCTGAGCCCCGTCTGCAACGTACACCACAGCTCACGGCAGCGCCAGACCCTTAATCCACTGAGCGAGGCCAGGGATCAAACCCACAACCTCATGGTTCCTAGTCGGATTCGTTTCCGCTGAGCCACAACAGGAACTCCCTAGCTAACATTTTTAAAGGCATTTATTTTGCACCATTCACTGCTTGGTATGTTTTATATTCCACATCAAGAACTGTGTAGGATTGATGCTATTATTATTTCCATTTGCACTTTAGGAAAACAGGCTTAGAGAAGCTATAAAATTTGCCCTAGAAGAAAAAGGCAGAGACAGGTAGAGCTGGGATAAAAAGTAAGTCTCACACCAAAGTCCAGGCTTTGCCTGCTACCCCTTCCTGCCTCTCCGAGCAGTAATTAGCAATCTGGGACTTTGAGAGACCCAACTAGTTTTAAGGGGTGTGTGTGGGGGCGGGAGAGTGGCAGCCCAAGTTTCGAACTGGAGTTGAGGTGGCAGTGACACTCACCACGCTGGCTGACGGTATGGTCACTGTTACTCACGCTGACATGTTAAAAGTCAATCTTACGACAGTGCTATCTGCCTGTCAGAAATTCCAGGGAGGGAAAAGCTGGCTTCCCAAATACCAAACCCGCTTCTCCATTTACTGGAGCCCCTCTAGGGTTGCTGGAAAGGCTTACCAGGTCGCTATGCCTTCTCATCCTCAGGCCCCTGCCTAGGCGGCTGATGATGCTCATCTCTTTTTCCTTCTCCCTGGAGAGTGCACGTTTGAGGGACAGATCTGCTAGGCCCCCCGAAACAGAGACAGGGAGCCCAGAGGGAGGTGGGAGGGGCAGGCACATCCACCCCCAAGAAGCCCTTACCCTACGCTGGGCTGGCGCGCCCTCGGCCGGTACCCACTTATCACTCCCTCTTCCCCTTCCTCTGGCAGAGACACCGCTCTCAAGCTCCACAAGCTTTCTATTTCACGCTTACTGGCGGCGAGTAGCCGGGCCCTATAGCTGGGATAATGGATTCAAAGCTCTCCTTTTGTTTATTTGTAATTGGTCAGTCTCCACGGGATCCACTCCGCCTGCACCCAGACTGGAGTGTGAGGGGCAGGAGCGGCGAGGGCCGAAAACGCAGATGGCTTGTTTCCTGGCTGGCGTCTAGCATGATTGTGGGGGTCACATCAAGGCCAGATATTGCTTAATAACTTCTGTAAGCTGGGGTATCAGACTCAGAGTGGTGGGTGGGGCGGGGGGGGGGCACAGAGGACGGTAGCAGAGTGGCTGAAAAATGCCCATAACCTGCAACCTCACATGTTGAGGGTCCCTGCACAATACCTGACACACCCCAGGTGCTCAATAAATAAAAAAAACAGACATCCAAAGAGGGTACGGACGAAGAATCGTCACAGAGGGGTATTCTGCAGTTAGTGCAAGATTCACAGAGCATACTAAGCAGGCTGGCCGCAGCACAAAACAACACTGACGGTAGCTCCCAAGGACTCCAGAGAAAATGAAACAAAACATGAACTGTGTGAAAGCTACGTGTGAAACCTGGGGGGACGGATGCTGTAGGAACACGGCTCATTTGGGATTCGAGACGCTGTTTCAACGTAAGAGCGGCACTTGCGCTTAGGAAAATCTTTTAACATCATCCCTGTGACCCCAAGTTCGCGGACATTTTGAGATGCTCCCCAAAATATTTCAGCGCGTAAAACTGTTAAAACCCAAAACGCGTTTAATTTTTAAAACGCTACTAAGGGGTCAGGTGAAACACCACTGACTGGTTAGGTAGCGCATTTACAGAATTCCAGTTCGTTTTCTTTTTTTTTTCTCTTTTGATAAATTCCACTTCGTTTTCAAACATGGTAAGGCACACAGGGACCTGACCGTCCAGTTCCACTGTGATTTGCTTATATTCTTTCAGTTTCCCCATGCACATCAAGGAACTATGAATATATATTTTTAACATAAAATTTAGTACACTGTATTATTATTATTTTTTTTTGTCTTTTTAGGGCTGCCCCCATGGCATACGGAGGTTCCCAGGCTTCAGGTCAAATGAGAGCTGTAGCCGCTAGCCTACACCACAGCCACAGCAACGCGGGATCCGAGCCGCATCTGCGACCTACACCACAGCTCACGGCAACGCCGGATCCTTAACCCACTGAGCAAGGCCAGGGATCGAACCCGCAACCTCATGGTTCCTAGTCGGATTCGTTAACCACTGAGCCACGACGGGAACTCCCAGAAAGCTTTTGAAAGTTACAGGAGTGGTAATTTTGCCCTAGCCAAGTACTAGTACAATAATCACAGAATTACTTTCTTGGGGTCAGACGTACCTCTCTTCTCAGATTCCTTCCACTAAGCACTGCCTCCCTGCCTGTTGTTCCCAATACCAGAGGCTTTTCAGGAGGGGCTGTGCGTGGTTTCTCTGAATTTGAGGGCCTAACATGGAGCTGAGCATATATGGTAAGTTTGCTGAAGGCTGTTCAAATTTTGGCTTAATTATTATTACTATTATTTTTGTATTCCATCGCATGTTACTCATCTGAGATGCAGATTTCTGTCTGCCTACAAATATGAAGCAAGGAGTTAAATCCACTGTCACTTCTCATTTCTCACAATAGTTGTTTGGCTGCAGTGCTTCTTTTTTTTTTTTTGTCTTTTTTTGTCTTTATGTAGAGCCGCACCCGCGGCATATGGAGGTTCCCAGGCTAGGGGTCTAACAGGAGCTGTAGCTGCCAGCCTTCGCCACAGCCACAGCAACGCGGGATCCGAGCCGAGTCTGCAACCTACACCACAGCTCACGGCAACACCGGATCCTTAACCCACTGAGCAAGGTCAGGGATCGAACCCGCAACCTCATGGTTCTTAGTCGGATTCGTTAACCACTGAGCCACGAAGGGAACTCCCAGTGCTTCTTTTTTTTAACTTTCTATTTTTTTGGTAAAATTTTTATTTTTTTCTAGGCTTAATTATTTTTTAAAATTTTATTTCATTTTAACTTTTGTTAAAGTATAGATGATTTGCAATGTTATGTTAAATCTGCTGTGCCTCAAAGTTTAATAAAACAATAATTGTAAAAATTATTTCAAGAGTGGAAATTTTATTTTATTTTATTTTTTGTCTTTTTGCCTTTATCTAGAGCCACACCCACAGCATATGGAGGTTCCCAGGCTAGGGGTCTAACAGGAGCTGTAGCCGTCAGCCTACACCACAGCCACAGCAACGCGGGATCCGAGCCGCGTCTGCAACCTACACCACAACTCACGGCAACACCGGATCCTTAACCCACTGAGCAAGGCCAGGGATCGAACCCGCAACCTCATGGTTCCTAGTCAGATTCGTTAACCACTGAGTCACGAAGGGAACTCCAAGAGTGGAAATTTTAAAGATTTTATTATTAGCAACCTGAAAACACCATTTGGCCTTCCAAGAAGACAAAGAAAGTAGATTGAAGCAGGGGAGAGAAGCCCACTTCAGGGGCTTCGTTTTCTCCTGATGTTCTGAGCACCCAGTGCAAACCTTGCAGGGAATCACGAGGGGCTGTTCAATGAGGGGACAGCACTGTGTAACCCAGGAAGAACTGTGAGCCCCAAAAAGCCTCCCTGAGATGTCAATGTCTCTGGCATTTTTGACAAATTACCTCTCGGGGCTTTGCCAGTGTAGGCTGACTCTCAAGAACAAAGAATGAATGCGTTACAGAACAAACAGAAACACTACTTCTAGGAAAAGCTAAAGGTGATCACAGAAATCTAAGGTGTCCCTCACAGGAAGAGCACTGCCATTTAAAGGCTGATGTAATAGCAAATCGCTGGCCATAAACCTCGGGCCAATTCTCTACACAGGTCACAAGTTTGATAGATTTCTCCCAATGCACACTATATAACACTCTTCATGTTCAAGTCTCTGGCCCTATTCCTCTTCTGTTCCAAGTCATGGCCCAAATCTGGCTCTCTCGGTACATTTTACCAGAATCAAATGAGGTCTGGGAGTAACAGGAAGACCAGGCTCTCTAAGACATATTACATGTCCTTTATTAGATAAATTACTCAAAAGCATCCATCACTAAAAGCAGCCATCAACTTGACCATCCTAAGTATCTATCACCACTTTCCACTCCTTTAGAAAAAAATAACATAAATCTTTTAAATAAGTTTGTCCTGGTTCAAGTGAGTAAAGTCCTAATTAGCCTGGGGAGATTTGACACTGAAAATGTACAAGCATTTTTTTTTTTTTTTTAGTAACCTACTAAGAAATTATTTCTTAGTGGCCTATAAAACTGTGTAATCTTTACCATACTAATGGTGTATTTCCATGAAAATAAATGATCATCTTTGGGGATGCATCCAACAAAAACATATTTCGGAGAAATGTCTTTGATTCATGCTGCAAGGTGAAAGTCATATAATTTCCGTTTCTGGCTATGTGCATTGTGGGTTTCCATTTTGGAAGAATTCTCTCAACATCATATAAATTCCTAGGGTCAAAAACACCAAGATAAAGCAATTAGAATTTTTTTTTTTTTTTTTTGGCCACACCCGTGGCATGTGAAAGTTCCTGGGCTGGGGATCAAAATCTGCACCATAGCAGGTACTCGAGCCACAGCGACAACACCGGATCCTTAACCTGCTCTGCCACCTGGGAATTCCCAAACAATCAGAATTTTTACGTGAGCTAAGAAACAAGTTTCCTGTGATACCAGTGGGATACGTGTGGAATGTTCCAAGGAAAAGGGCTGCTGGAATAGTGCTAAAGGTACTGGATGAGACTTACCACATGAGCCAGCAATTCTACTCCTGGGTAAACATGTGAAACGAAACCACTCATTTGAAAAGGTACACGCACCCTCATGTTCATAGCAGCATTATTTACAGCAGGCAATACATGGCAGCAACCTAAGTGTTCATCAACAGATGAATGGATAAAAATGTGTCTATATTTATATATATAGACACACACATATGCATACACTGGAACACTATTCAATCACAAAAAAGAAAAAAATTTTGCCATTTGCAGCATACGGATGAAATTTGAAGGTACTATGCTAAGAGAAAGACAAACACTATGATATCACTTACATGTGGAATCTAAAAACACAATAAACTAATATAACAAAAAAAGAAGCAGACTCACAGCTACAGAGAAGAAACTAGTAATTATAGAACAAAATACCAGTGGAGAGAGGGAAGAAGAGAGGGGCAATACAGGCTTAGGGGAGAAAGAGGTACAAACTATTAGGCACAAAATAAGCTACAAGGATATATTGTACAACACAGGGAATATAGCTGATATTTTATAATAACCATAAGTGGAGTATAACCTTCTCAGATTATAAATCACTATATTGTATACCTGTAATTTATATAATATTATACAGCAACTATACTTCAATCAAAAAAAGAATCAAATATAGTATGACCATCCAGTTTAGTACTGCAAAAGCTAATAGCTGAAAGACAGTCTAAAGCCAAGGAATAAATCTATTCTAACATAAATATCCTGACAAATTTCATTGTGGAGAAAGATGCTTTTCTAGGGAGAGGAGGAAATCAATGCCTTTCAACTGAAACTGACAAAATTCTAAGTAAATAAATCCAGGCCATCCAGACTGAACTCTCAGTCCACTCCAGAGCTTGCCATCAAGGTGATCACCTCTGAGCTAAGAGGAACTGGCCCCAGAGCCCTGAGGGGCGTTCTGAGAAGTTTCATCAGTCACATCTGCAAGTTTTCTAGCATAAAATGACTCAGCAGGATCCTTCTCAGTAAACTACTAGACACCTTGCTTTTGAGTTTGGGAGGATCCAAACAGTATAAACTTGGAGTTCCCTGGTGGCTTGGCGGGTTAAGGATCCCACATTGTCACTGCTGTGGCTCAGATCTCTGCTGTAGCTCGGGTTCGATCCCTGGCCCGGGGAACTCTGCATGCTGTGGGGTGGCCAAAAAAATACTGTAAACTCTATGCAACAGCCATCCTCTTAAGACCGCTAACTATGCAGTGAGCATCTGCAAATACAGAAGCTGCCATCTGACCTAAATACCAGTCCTGTTATGGGATAAAGTTGCATGGATTGCTTCTACTGAGGGAAAGATGCCTCGAGCCAGGAATACCTACCTACCTTGTCCTGAGCCCTACATTAGAGCTAGAGGGTTCTGTCTCTCTGAGCGAATTAAGTATTCTCCAGAATTATGGACACTTCGGGGCAGGGCACTGGAAGATTCCATCTTCCTTTCAGCGCTAACTGCAAAACAGATCGATTCCAGCCTGCACTTTTGTTTTTATTACGCTGTCTCGCAGTGGCTTTCTCTTTTCGAGTTCTGGTCACCCTGCCTGCCTTCCAACGTCCCTGCATTTCTTTCCCCACTACTGCCCAACACGCACCTTGCCTGGCCAGTGAAAATTCTGATTCTAAAGTCTCCACTCTTTTCACCCAAACATTGGGTCTCAAACAGTGATTTTTAGCTTCCTACAGCATACTGGCTTTGAGGGTATCTTTTTCTACTTTGAATCACTGTAGGCTCAGGAAATGCAAACCACTTTTGCTATCAGACCAAGCCAAATTTTCACAACAAAGTCCATCAGTTATGAAACAATTGCTCACACATCTGACTTTGCTAGAACTCAAGGTCCTTGAAGGGGCATCTAGCAGAGGGCTTGGCCTGGGTAAGATGTTCACGTATTTGTCAAAATTAATTCTCCAAACTGAATGGAATATTTAGATGAGTCCCAACACACACACACACACACACACACACACACACACACACACACACGCTAATTTAAGGGGTTATTCATTGGAGTTTCAGAAGTCTATATGTGCAGTAAAGATACCGCATATGGAAATCGCCCTCCGAAATTCAGAGGACCATCTCAAGCCACTGTTCTGCTAAGATAATGCACAGGAAACAGATGAGACCAGTGACAAACACCGCTGAGCGGGGTGAGCCTCTCACCAAGGGCACCCTGAAGACCATCCCCTTAACAGACGCTCTGACAAAGGGCCCTGAAAAGAAGGCCTCAGATTGGGCACGTAATAATCAAGGAGTCCTTTAAAAAAAAAACTAAGAAAAATATTGAAGACAAAAATCACTACTTTCAAAAACCTATGACAGTAGTAAATCCAGATGATACTAATATATACACAATGGAGATGCAGGAAAGAGACTTCTGCTGTCTGCAGCTGCTGTTTGGGGGAATACGATCCGAAATCAACATTCTGGTTAAAGCGGAGTGTGTTACAGCAGCTTCGATTAAATGGAACACACTTTCGCAACTATCTTTGGTGTACAAACACAAAGACACAGACACAGACACACACACACACAATTCCTTTTAGTTTTCCTTACCACAAGTTCATTTTTCAAAACTGGCAAAGTTGGCTACCAGAGCCAATATTTTAGGATTAAGTTTTCATTTTGCTTTTCTTTACAGTCCATTTCCTGGGCCAAGTAATTTTTTTTTCATCAGAAGTATAGTTGATTTACAATGTCATGTTAGCTTCAGGTGTACAGCAAAGTGATTCATATATATTCATACACACACACACACACACACACATTCAATATTTTGCATTAACCTATAAAGGAAAACAATCTGAAAAAGAATATATATATATTGAAAAAAGAATGCATACATTCTTTTTTCGGATTCTTTTCCCTTATAGGTTATTACAAAATACTGAGTATAGCTCCCTGCTCTACAGTAGGTCCTTGTTTGTATTTTTTTTTTTAAGTATTCAGAAACATATGCTACTGTAGTTGCATGTTCAAACACCCATGTGGAACCAGTCCTCTGGACTTATATATTCACTCTTAAAAGCCTGGAGGTATGCAAACAAAGATGCGGTGGGCAGACGGCCAGTTAATAAATCTCATTTCCTACGAGCATCTGCAAGAAACAGAGCTACAGGGAGTCGCCTCTCCCGGGAGAGCTGGAGCCAGATTCGTTCGCTCTGTGAATTAAATAGCATCACCTCCAAGGGCCCACACCACATTTATTTTTTAAGCAGATCTTAAAACATATGATTTCTAGTGCTCATGAATGCAACGAGGAAGCTGGGGCCGAGAAGACGATCACCCAATAGTGGACCTGAGCCATGCAAACACATCCACGCGGCTCTGCCGAGCCATTTTTGCACTTGCTCTTTTCAGCTGAAATTACTAATGGAAGTGTAATTTTCTAAAGGAAACGTGCTCTTCTTATTGAAGGGCACTCTGTTTCAATAATGATTTCCCACCCCTTCTAGTCCAGGCTGTACCAGCGGGCTCTATTTATGGCAAGAGACACCTGGATTAAGATATCTGGGTGAAGAACCATATTCGATCCATATTTATAAACAATCTGGTGTCCACATTATGACAGTCACGTCTTCTGCTGGTAAGAGTGACCACTTGCCCCTCAATGGGGCTGGAAAGAATGGTCTTGTTCTCTGGGCTCCCAGCCACCAGGTGAGGGATATTCTGGTCCTGGAGCACGTGAAAGAGTCCCTTGTCAGCATCCTTCTTCTAGTCACACACCTCTTTTAAGATGGGTTTTGTTTTAAACGTTTGAAGTTAACCTCACAAAAACTCTGATAAGAACGCAATGAGACAGTCTTACACGTAATGAGCAAATGCAGATGATAAAGCCAAAGATGAAGGACCTGCTGGGAGCTACCAGGAAGTCAGAAAAGAATGGGAGAGAGGAGTCGCTCTGATCATCCCCGGGCTCTGGGTTTACCCAGACCCTTCCATGGCATTCCTACAGAACTCTCAAGCACACTTCCTTGTTGGGGCCATACTGAACCTACAGCCGAAGTAAAACTTAAGTGGTCAGATCTCAGCTCTGGCTTGCAAATTGCCTTCCAAGTTTCCTTAGCAATTAAATGGCAATATTATTCCAGCCTCAGGATGCCAACATAATTATGGAGCACTTCCTGGAGAGAAAAACGTGTCACATTTTTCCTTGCCTCCACCCCTCCAAAAAAATAAGTGGCAGTTATACTACCCTCTGACAGAAAAGCAGACCGAGTGAGGAAAACATCAAGTGCATCTGTCACCATGTGCACCCTTTGTATAATACAACACAAATGCAATTTGGGAGTCTTCTTTCTTCTTTTAACCTATGACATCTCTCACTCTACTGTCCAATAATCCTGTTAAGCAAAATACAAATGCAATGATGCTCTTCGTGACTTAAGATTTTGCTCAGTCAGAGCTTTATACAAACTCGGTTTTGTTTTTCCACATAATTTCGGGTCAGAACCAGGGGGATTCAGAAAGCAAACTGGAAATAATTCGGGAAACGGAGATAACAACTTGGATTGAATTTAAACGATAAGCACATTTTTTCCTTTCTTTTAGTGGGTGCAATTCTTTTTTTTAAATTAAAGTATACCTGATTTACAATGCTGTGCCAATTTCTGCTGTACAATAAATTATTATTATAAAGTAAGAATTCATCAACCCAAGGTAGCATTGAACCTTCCCATCAAGCGATTTTCTACTGCCCTTGTAAGTTCATTCATATGACTAGTAAAACCCAACCAGGCAACTGCCTTGGGCCCATGTGGTAAAATTTGCACTCTATCTTAAGAGCAACTGCTACCTACATGGCAGAGATGAAACCATTTATGAAATAAGGCCTTCAAATTTATTACCCACAAGCACAGTTTAAGTGAGTGAGGATTAAAAGCAGCTTGGGGTTTTTGTTTTTGTTTTGAATTTCTATTTTAAGCTTTGGAATGTTCACAGAGAAGGATGGAGGAGTAAAGGACAGAAGGGACCCAACTTTCCAATCACATGGGTCTCCAAAAAGAGAGTCCCAGAGGCTGTGGACCAATTCTGGTTTATATTAAGAGAATAACAAGCACTTGGAATCTGTAAGGATGCCATGTCAACATATTAGTTGGAACCATAAGCATGAGATTTTGGTGACCTCATGGGCATAGCCAAAATTAACTCCTAGTATTTATGTAACTGCCAGAGATGACAGGGCAAAGGTTGCTTATAATTTTTTTTTTTTGAGTCGGCTAATAGTGTTTCTTTGGTGAAAGAGAGAGGAAGTGGTGTACTCTTGGTCCTATTTTAGACTACGCAACATCTAGACAGACTATTCTGCCTATCGTACCATCTGAATGTTTGGTTGAAAGTATTAAAAAAAAAGAGTTATTTCCTGTTGCTCACCGGCTGAGAGGATGCGTTTTAGAGGTTTGTGTGCTCTGCCTCCAAGTAAAAGCATTGTTAGCGGTTATCAAGGTAACATTTAAAAATAACTACCCCAGTACAAAAGAACTTCAGAGGAAATATGAGCGTATCTATCAGTCTCCCTTCAAGTCTGGCCTTGGGCTGCATTACACTCTAGCTGCATTCTCCATTACATTGTTATCCTTATCAAACAATGCAAACAATTTTAATGAGCTTATCTGCTAGAGCATATTGCCAGATATGCTAATGTAAAAACGACGCCAACATACAGGCTGATCGCTAATCAAAAGGCTCACAATACAATGACCAAGATGAGTCCCATCCTCAAATCAGACCTCAGCAAAATACCAGGAATCACCTTTCTACTGTAAATAAGAAGGGCGGGCTCCCCCACCCATGCAGAGGCCATAAACTCCTAAGAAAATGCTTAACAGCATACAGTTCTTTTCAGGTCCATTGCAGTCCAGTCTCTTTCTAATAAACCTTGGGTTCTATGAAGAAAATTTGGGTGAATGTCTGACACCGTGACCTCTGCTGTCAATCCTCGCACCAATCAGCGAGCAGAATTCTTACAAAGCTCCATCAATCTGGCGGTTCAACATCACAGACTGCAGCTTAATCTAGAGGATTCCATCTTTCCTGCACGCACACACCAGGGCAAGCGCAAACCTTTTCCTCGCCATCCTCCTGGTTCCCTGTCTTCAGGCACAGCCTACCTCATGGTTCCTTTAAAATCTAAAAAGGAAGGAGGAAAGGAAGTGCTCCAGCCTGTCTCCCTTTGGAGAAGGGGGAAAACTGCTTGCATTTTTCATCAATGTGGAAGGAAAGCGATGGAGGGAGACCCCTTGCAGACAGCAAACCTATTCACGAAATGCTTTCCATCTGCAATCGGGAAGCCTCAGTGCACACCCAACATGACACATGGAAACAGATAGCAAATAATCACTACCGCCTTTACAAACGCACGTCTGCAGCCCGGTCTGGGGGCAGCGTCTGCTCCATTATATAACGGGCGGATTTCCGCGCGCCCGCCGCGGTCCCCCGCCCGGCGCCGCTCCCGTGCCAGCCCCATTACCTGTAGGAACGCTCCCCGCGCACTGTGTGCTTCCGGAAAGGGATGATGGTCCCGTTATCCTGGATGATGTCGTTGTTGTTCTCGCCATTTGGGGACAGGGTTTGGGTCGGCCCGGGCATTGGCGCACTCCCGAGGATGGGAACAAACCTCTGTGGGCTGGCTGGTGAGGAAGGTGGCTGCGTCTCGCCTTCCCGCTCGCCTGCTCCTCGCGCAGACCGTGCCTGCCGCCTGCGTGCTGCTCGCGGCTCCCTTCTCCCAGCTCGGCTCCCGCCCCGCCCTCCCGCGGCCCGCCCTCCCGGCTGCTGACGTCAAAGCGCCGGCAGCAGCACCCTGGTCACGTGACCAGGCCCGTCCCCATAGCAACCCGCTAACTCATCACCTCGCCTGGATTCGCACAGGGCCGCGGAGTGACCACGGCCAGCGGCTCCGGGCAGGCCCACATCTGGCATGTAAAACCCCAGACCACCCCCGGCCCCCCTCGCAGACGCGCCTGGGTCTGAAAACCAGCTCTTCCTCTAACCATTTCCTTTCCAACCCGAGCTCCCACTGCAGCTGTGTACACAAAAGAAGGATTCTGGCAGAGGGGTGTGGGAGACCCTTTAACTCCTTCAATACCAAGTTCTCGTGCTATGAAAATGAAACCCGGTCTGGTTTCAGAAAATATAAGACGACCTGGTGGCATGCTTCTAGAAAGTATATCAGACTAAGGGGTTAAAATTTCCAGCTTCCTTCCCCATTCTCCAAACAGCAGCAACCTCCACCCCCAAAGTAGCCCCAAACCTGAAAACCTAAGAGGAAGCTGCATTTCCTTCTAATCAGTGTATCTTTACGTTAGGAATAAGATCAAAGATTGCAAATTAGGAGATTTGCTGCACAAAGAATGCCCAAAGGGAGTCTTTAAAAAAAAAAGCGATGACCACCATTTTAAAAACATCATGGTTACCCATAACCTCCCAATTCAAATTATTATATTGCCTCCTGTTACAGATAATTAAATCCTTGTTGTATATTTTACTTTCTTTAAACTAGTGAACGTCCGATTTAGGATCTGGAAGCTCTCAACATTCAGACTGCTCTGTATCACTGCAATGGTAGCTTTCAAATACATTGGCTATGAGACGGGTAATATTATTATTATCATCCCTTATTTTAAAGACGAGTAAACAAGTGAGATTAAGTAACATGCTGCAGGTCACACAACCGGGAAGTGGTGAACTGGAACTTCAAAATGACATGCTTTTATCAATGTGATTGGACAGCAGTGATCTATGTTTAATGTGAACTCATAAATGTTACAGATCAAGGTTAGAATCAAGTGCTTTCTGTGCTCGCAACATGACTACTGTGAAAAGAGGGGCTGTGAATAGAATGGCTAGTACTGTGCAAAATCTATGGATTAGATTATAAACTCTGAAAAGGTTCCAGATGTGTCCAGTGTTTTCCTTCAGAGAGAAGAAAAGAGTTTGAAGCATTCTCTGCTTATCAAAAGTGGTCTCCAACCTTCTGTGGGGTGGAAAAGGAAGAAGAATTGGGGTGTAGAAGGCAGAATAATGCGTGTAGCAGGCTCATGCCTTCACGTCATTGTATGACTTGCCGTCTTTATCATTTTGTGACACAGATATTAAAACAAGTAAAAACACTGTCATTTCTGACAATTCTCCAGCATATTTCCCTGGTAATAAGCTATTTCTGGCATCAAGCTTCTAGAATTAGAATCAAATGGTTTACAACCCAGATGGTAATGATAATCTCAAATAAGGGGCTATTTCCCTCCCCCAGTCTATAGTCTCCTCTTAACTATATTTTAATAATTTTTATTTTCTACTTTCCTCAGTGGATTCACAGTGCACAGGTTGATTTCTTCATCCATATCTCAGCTGACATGAGAATTTTTTTTTTCATACAACAAAGATCCAATTCTGACCTAAGACTTGACGAGGTACCCAGATAACTAAGTACAGGAGATACCCAGCACGCCTCACGTTGCACAAAAGGGAGGAGAGTGTACTGACTGCTGCAGAGATCAACAGTTCCTCTTACTATTTCTGTTACTTGACCCACACTGTCAGTGTCCTTACTAATTTGATCCCTTTCACAAAAGCTTCCCCTTTCTCTGGGGAGAGTGTGAAGTTAAACGGCACAGTCTACAAATCAAATAATGCTTTCAGCGCACACCCTCTCATTTGGGACTCTGTAGTATATAACTCACTTTTCCGTGATCCCATATTTAAGTACTAGGTGACATAATTGGTGTTATCATAGGGACTAAGTTTGTCAGAATTTGGGTGTGTCAGAGCTTATCGATTAGACCAGCTAATTTTGTGGAGAGAATACTCTCACTGTTTCTAGGCTATTCACGAAGGAGAGGCCTGTGACCAGGAATTGGGGTTGATGGGCTGAAAGGGGAGGGGCGGGGTACTGAGTCAGGTGGCGGAGGGACCTTTGAGTCCTTGTAAATTTCCCCCCAGGACCGCTCTGCACCACACCACTAAGGAGGGACCCAGCCCCCGGAGACTTATGATTACCCTCTGAGATGCAGGGGTAACGGGGGCGGGGGGAGGGAAATAATTTGAAAATATTAAACAGATGTGTGTTCATTCCTCTCCCCATCAATCAGGTGCCCTGGCAGCCATTCTCCAGTTTAGCCCTAGGGAGAAGGGGAGGGGGGCAAATTCCACTTTGGGAAGGAGGATGCTAGGACCTGGGGAAGGCGCGGAACAGGCTGGGGTAGTGGTGGTGGGGGGGAAGGGTACCCCTTCCAACTCCAGCTGAGTGTAGGAAGAAGGAGGTGGAGGTGGGAAAAAGCAGGCTCTCCCATCTCCAGGTCCCTAAAGGGAGGTGTTAGAGAGGTTTTGGCTTTGGTCTTAGCCCAGGGGACTTTCCTTTGCCTAAGGAGGCAAAAGTCCCATTTGAGACTCCGGGAAGACGGCCTCGCTGAGTGTCTCTGCGAAAGTTGGCGTGCTTTTCTATCATTTAAAAGAGGAGTGGTAGTACAGAGGGGAATCAAAGAGATTGTCAAGAAGAGAGACTTAGGTACAGAGGTTAGCAAAGGTGTCAGAGCAAGTTGTTTAGTGTGGACCGAGAACAGAGTACACGGTGGCAGGGGATGGCACCAGGACCAGGCGCAGGAAGGTCCCGGAGCCAAGCTAAGAGGCTTGACCTTCCTTGTGAAGGTATTTTGGAACCAGGAAGTGCCTTAAGCAGGGAAATTAATGGTGAGACTTGCACATCAGGAAGGTCTGGTGCTGCAGTCAGATGGAAGATGAGTTGGAGAAGATGAAGACGAGTGAAACGGTGATGGAGCCCAAAACTCAGATGCCAAGTGGTTGTAGAAGAAAGCACAGATTTGAGCTACTCAGAGGATGTCACTGAAATTACTCAGGTGCTGGACTAACTGGATGTGGGCACGGACTCAATGGGGATTAAGGGTGGGCGGTGAAGGAGAAAGATATTTCAAATGAATTGTAAGTTTACAGCTTGGGTGACCAAGTGGATAAAGGTATCATTTATCAAGGTAGGAAATACAGATTGAATTGTCCTTCTGGAAGAAAGATTCTCGTAGTCACAGAGAAGTACCTATAGGACATTCTAGTGGTGACCATGAGGGGGTCACTAGACTTTACCCACACAGTGGATGTTCATTAAATATTTGCTGAATAAGGGAATGTGTGGGTCGTTGAACTTATATGTTTGATTTGGAGATTATGATTTGGAGGAAATTACCTCACGGATGATCCATACTCTCACTGAAGCTGAAAGAGAAGGCCTAGGATGGAACTCTTTTAAAGAAGAGTTATTTTATTTAAAAAGAATACATAAAAAGAAGAAGCCTGCATGCTGTCACTGCTGTGGCTCAGGTTACAGCTGTGGCACAGGTTCAATCCCTGGCCTCGGAACTTCCATATGCTGTGGGTGCGGCACCTTCCCCCCCTCCAAAATAAAAGGCCTGCAAAGAGACTGCAAAGGATTTTCCCTGATAGGACAGCTCCTCAGAGGGACTGCTTTTACTGGGCCCAGGGGCAAGCAAGTGTCAGAGAGGAGAGAGGTATCTCGAGGGCCAAACATCACAGAAAATTTGAACCAGATAAAGGCACAGAAGTGTTGACTGGATTTGATAAGGTGCTCTTAAAGGTATTTTTAGGAGGCTGAATCTCCCATCAGACCATCAATAATTACTGAAGAAAATAAAGGAAACTTCAACAAGTAGGGTAACTCTAACTCTTAGCAAGACCACGAATATTCTGACCTAACAGAGAGACTGAAGGAATGAGGTCACATTAAATTAAAGGTCGCGTATATAGGGCCGGCAAGTAACTAGCATCAATAAGATCTGCACTGAAATGCTCTCGGCCATATTGGAGGGGTCACTGTATCAGATGAACTGATCCTACCTCTAGATCCTGCTCAGTGTCCCCATTCTAGTGGGGTCAAGACCCCCCTCCCCCAAAAGGTCAAAGAAATATTTAAAATGCATATTTGGAGAGCAGGATTACTAAGCAGCAGACACAGAGCCAGAGCGAGTTAAAAAAAAACAAGCAAAAAAACAAGCAAACAAAACCGGCAACTGCCCCAGTACATAGGCCCTATCAAGGAAGATGGAACTGGGCACTGACCCAGATTTTAATTTTCAGGGTTCTTAGGTTATAGCCCAATCCCGTTTCTCTTGAGGTTTCAGCCAGCAAGCACCGATAATTGTATCTTGGCAGAAATCACTGCCTCTCTCCTTCTCCAACATGTGCAACTTGCCTAAAACAGGGATTTCTGCATTGCCTAAGATTTGAGAAATCCAGAACTACAACAGCAGAGAAGATGGGAAATCATTAGCCAGGAATGGATGTTAAGCTCGATCCCATCCCAGCAGTACCTACTCATCACAGATGCCTTTTCCAGGTTAAAAATGTGTTCACTGAAGCTGATAATCACTGCTGTCAAAGGCATTCACAGCTGTCACGCCACCTTAGATGGGGGCTTCCTTCGATTATTATCACCTCCGAATGCAGACAGAAGATTCCACTTAGCAGTCACCATTGCTGCCCTGGGACAAGTAATTTCTCCCAAGCGTATGTCCTAGGATATTTTCCAGTGGGGAATGGCAGGGGCTGGTTATCAATCAATGGCTTAAAATATGCTCCACACCCAAAATGGTAGCAGTAAATAAATATATGATGGGCTAGCCAGTGGTGCTGGCCCTGAAGTCACACTGGTGGCATAGAGATGTACCTGAAAGTGGTCCTTTGCTCTGTTTAACCCTGAGGCATAGAAGATTTTTATTAGTTCTTCCTTTAGCTCTGATGAGAATTCTATAATATGTATATGCCTCCTGGCTTTTAGTAATAGTGTTTTATTTAAGAAAGATAGGGAAATGTTTTCCCCTGGTTGAAGAAAGCTCTCCTTCAAAGCCAACCTGCACAAGTGTGCGCCTCCAGGACTGACTTTTGAGATTATTTGTCTTTGCAGATTATTTATCAGCCACGCTTAATAGCTATGCTGATAGGTTCACAAGGCAGGATTTTTTTTTTTCTTTTATGGCCACACTCATAGCATGCAGAAGTTCCCAGGCCAGGGACTGAACCCGCACCATAGCAGTGGCCCAAGCCGCTGCAGTGACAATGCTGCATCCTTAACCCGCTGAGCCATAAGAGAACTCCAACACAAAGCATGAATTTTGCAAGCCACCTTCCTATTTGCTAGTAAAATAGCAAGGTTTATGTAACGTCAAAACACATTACGTGCCATTGCTTAAGAGAAGATTTCTCTGTGTTGGAATTTGTTTTCCAATTTGCTTTTTCTTGGATTTTCTCAAGGTTGGACTTAATTTTGTGGAATAACTCATAGAACATGATGGGAATGAAATTTACAAACTTGCAGAACATTATGATTTCTGTAATCAATCAATCAAATCTGTGCAATGTGAGATTTCAGTCTGTTAAATAAAAATGTGCTTTTGAATTATACCATCTGGTTAAATTTAAGAGTTTTAAATATGTTTTCCATAAAAATACAACATGATAAATGTTATAATTGAAAAATGTATTAAGTACCACAGGAATATAAAAAAGTAATCATGCCTAGAGGGATAGGAAGAGCTTCACCAAGGCAGCGATATTTGTGTTGGAGCTCAATCATTCACTGAACAAATATTTAGTGAGCACCTACTATGTGCTAGGAATAACAGATCTTGGAGATACAGATATGAACAAAACGGAAAACATTCTCTGCTCTCAGGAATCTTACACTTGAGCGTCTGAGTGTTTGTGTTGCAGGATAGGAGGGTATTTGAAGGAGATGAGGTCAGAAAGATCACAGAGGGTCCAGAATGTGCAGAGCTTTGAATGGCCATCGAGAAGACTTTGGCTGAAAGCCAAAGGTAAAAGCCACTGCTTTGTGGCAGGGCTCTAGTATCTGTGGCTCCTGATGTGGAATTCTCTCCAATAATAACAACAATAATCGCAACCCCTAATAGCTGCGGAGTACTTTTTATGAGCCAAGTGCTATGTCTGCATTGGGTCGGTATCTTAATCCTCCCAGAATCTTATGAGGAAGGAACGATTTTAAATCCTGATTGTCAGAGGAGGCAAGTAGTTAAATCGTTTAGCTAAATCACCAGCCAGGAAGTGGTGAACTGGGCATAAACACGCCTGCCAGGTGTCAAAGTCATCCTTCTCATTCACTAACTCAGCCTGCCTTCTGCTAGGTTCTGATAAAACCTGGGTGCAAGAATGCAGAATCTAGGGCAGTGGGGTAGCAGGGATGATGCAGCAAAAAATGCAAATGCAAGACCATGTGGATTGCTGCCCTGAAGGCAGTTCAGTCTAGGGAGCAGGGAGGGAAAGCCAAGAAAAGGCTGGAGGCCAAGAGAATGAGGAGGCGATGAGGGACCAGACAGGAGAGCAGTATTCATGGGAGTAAGGGGTGGGAGACGTGGAGAGATAGGCGTTGTAAATTATAGTTAAGGAAAAGGGAGGGAGAGGAAGAGATACCAGGATTGGGGACTAGTAGTCTATGTGATTAATGAGGAAAAGGAATTTTCTTACCCTTATTTATAGCGATTAACTCTTTTCTTTTACTGAGTAAGCCTCAACTATCAATATCCATTTCTTTGATATCTTCTGGACGGGAGAAGAGATCACAGGCATTTCTTAGTATTTGTTTTCAAAGCTAAAAATCTGCTTTCATTTTCACTATGCTAAGACTGTAATTCAACCATCTAACTATAGCCACGCCTTTCTGAATGTTCTCACTGAAATGTATCCATGCCCAAGTCCATGAAATTCGTTTATTTCCTTCCCCTATTTTATTTCCATGTGTAAGCAAAATACATCTTATTGAACTGACTGGGTAGAACAACTGAAAAAGAATAAAAGGCATCAGTGGAGTGACAAAGGAATAGAAGAGACTCTAGGTGCCATTAAACTAGTAAATTATCTTCTAGAAGACTCACAAGCTTTTAAGGGATGATTTCCTTAGGGCTCTCAAAAGTCAACCAAACCATCAACCATCGTGCTTTATTTCTGACTTTGACATTAAAAAGTCCACACTAAGCGAAGAGACTCCTTAACAGAAATACAAAGCTGAAATGGAGCACTGAGAAGACAGTAGTTCCCAGATGTACCACTGCCTGCTGGAGTTTCAGAGCCACTCAGAACCTAGGCCACCAATGGCAACCAGGGACACTGGGAGGGAGGGGCTTCCTGAGCCTGGGGTTTCTCTGTCAAGACTGGTGGGGGTGGGGGAAGAACTATGGCTCGCGGGTGGCTCCTCAACAGCATGTCAAGGGAACATGAGGCCGGCAGCTGGGAAGCAGTGTGAGTAATGGAAGAGAAATTCCCCAATTGGTGATCTCATCCAAATAAAATTTTTAAAAAGAAAATTAAAAAAGCTTTCTTCATTAGAGAGAGAGAGAGAATGAATGCAACTGGAAATCATTAAATAAAACTTAAGCTTCCATGAGAAATGTTTGTTTACTCACGAGCTTATAATACCAGGTATCTTCATGTCCTCAATTTACATTCACTATAGAGCCTGAACATGAGGGATCCAATGACAGAGTACAGCACACAAAAACATAAAGGGTCACCTTCACATAGCTTCCATTTAATTTCTATGTGATGGAATCAGACCCCTAGGAAAGCCAGTTATGTTAGTCTTAAGGATACAGAAGGAACCACAATCAGTTAATAGTCAGTTGATATAGACCAGTTCTTGAGATTAACTTCTCACACAGCCTGCCTATCATACTCTCCCCAAAGCTCCATCTCCAGTCTCTTCAATGAAGATGCTGTTGGCATGCAGAGACAGCAATGAAATCAGTATGAATGAGAACTAATAGCATGTAGTGCAAAAACCATGTCTAGTGATTTTTAAAAATTATTTTGGTCTTCCCCTCCTTCTTCTGGGAACTACTCCTTCAAACCTTGTGATTTTAGTAGAGATTGCCAATTATAATATTCCATCTTCCTGGACTTAAAGATTAGTTCAGAGTTAGGTCTGTGACCTAAGCCAGGCCACTGAATATATCTCTAGGATTTTTTAAATTTAGAGATGCGATGTATGAGTTTTTTTAGGGGCTTGGGGAGATGGTTACTTCCTTAATGAAGACAGCACTTTTGCATTAATGGAGTATAACTGGTTAGGTAATAAAAATAAATAACAGGCATCTAAATCAAAAAGGAAGAAGTAAAACTGTCACCTTTTGCAAAGAGCCTGGCTGGTATTGTATATAGGGAACCCAAAGTTTCTACCAAAAAATTGTTAGAATAGATCCAGCAAAGTTTAAGGATACAAAAATCAATATACAGAAACCTGTTGCATTTCTATAAACTAATAATGAACTATAAAGAAAACAACCTGAAGATGACATGATACTATACATAGAAAACCCTAAGGACTACACGAAAACTACTCAGTCTGATAAATGAATGCGGCAAAGTAGCAGGATAAAAGATTAGCATTCAGAAATTATTTACATTTCTGTATACTAACAACAAAATATTAAAAATGAATATTAAAAAAAGTTTCAAAATAGTACCCCTCAAAAAGTACCCAGGAATAAACCTGACCAAGGAGGTGAAAGACTTATATGCCGAGAACCATAAAACATTAATAAAGGAAATTAAAGAGGATTCAAAGAAATGGAAAGATATCCCATGACCCTAGGTTTGAAGAATTAATATTATCAAAATGGACATACTACCCAAAGCAATCTACAGATTTAATGTGATTCCTAACAAATGCTCATGATATTTTTCACAGAACTAGAACAAATAATCCAAAAATTTATATTGAATCAAAATTGCCAAAGCAATACTGGTGGGTGGGGGTGAGAAGCAGGAGGCATAACCCTCCCAGACTTCAGACAATATTGTGAAGCTACAATAATCAAAAAAGTACGGTACTAGTACAAAAATAGACATCAGATCAATAGAACAGAATAGAGAGCCCAGAAATGAACTTATGGTCAATTAATCTTTAACAAAAGAGGCAAGAATATAAAATGGGAGAAAGCCAGTCTCTTCAGCAAGTGGTGCTGGCAAAACTGGACAGCTTCATGTAAATCAATGAAACTAGAACACACCCTTCACACTACGCACAAAAATTAACTCAAAATGGCTTAAAGACTTAAACATAACAGAGGACACCACAAAATTCCTAGAATAGAATGTAGGCAAAACATTTTCTGGCATAAACCTAACGATTGTTTTCTTATGTCAGTCTCCCAAGGCAATAGAAATAACAAAAATAAAAGAAATAGGACTTAATCAAACTTAAAAGCTTTTGCACAGCAAAGAAAACCATTAAAAAAACTGAAAAGACAATCTATGGAATGGGAGAAAATAGTTGTAAACAATGCAACTGACAAGGGCTTAATCTCCAAAATACAAAAACAATCCATACAACTCAATAAAAAACAAACAAACAACCCAATGGAAAAAATGGGCAGTAGACCTAAACAGACATTTCTCCAAAGAAGACATATGGATGGGCAGTAGGTACATGAAAAAATGGGGTCAGAAAGAGAAAGACAAATTCCATATAACTTATATGTGGAATCTAAAATATGGTACAAACGAACCTATCTACAAAACAGAAACAGAGAAGAGACTTGTTGCCAAAGTGGGAGGGAGAAAGAAGTGGGATGGACTGGGAGTTTGGGTTAGTAGATGCAAACTATTACATTTAGAATGGATAAGGAATGAGGTCTTACTGAGTAGCACAGGGAACCATATCCAAGTTCTTGGGATAGACCACGATGGAAGACAATATAAGAAAAGGAATCTATATATATGTATTACCAGGTCACTTTGCTGTACAGCAGAAATTAGCACAACATTGAATATCAACTACACTTTTTTCATTAAAAAAATGAAAACATCAAAGTAATCCCACAATAATTGCATTAAAAATAATAAAATAACTGGGATTATATTTAACCAAGGAGGTGAAAAACATGGACACTGAAAAGTATGGTGAAAGAAACTGAAAGAATTGAAGAACACACAAATACATACAAAGATATTCCACGCTTGTGGATTGAAAGAATTACTATTGTTAAAAATGTCCATAATACCCAAAGCAATCCTACAGATGAAATTCAACCCCTATTAAAATCCCAATGGCATTTTTCACAGAAATAAACAAACAATCCTAAAATGTGTGTGAAACCACAAAAGACCCCAAATAACCAAAACAATCTTGAGAAAGAAGCACAAAGCTGGAGGCATGATGCTTCCCAATTTCAAACAATATTATGAAGCAACAGTAATTAAAATAATATGGTATTGGCATAAAAACAGGTTCAAAGATCAATGGAACAGAATTGATAGGCCAGAAATAAACCCACACATATACAGTTAATTACTTTATGCAAAAGAGCCAAGAATACATAACAGGGGAAGTCTCAATAAATGGTGGTGGAAAAACTGAATAGCCACATACCAAAGAATGAAACTGGACCACTGTCTTATGCTATAAACAAAAATTAATTTAAAATGAATTAAAGATTTGAACATAAGACCTGAAACTATAAAACTCCTAGAAGGAAACATAGGCAGTAAGCTCTCTGACGTCAGTCTTGGCAATGATTTTTTGAATTTGACTCCAAAAGCAAAGGCACAAACAAGTGGGACTGTATCAGACTAAAAAGCTTCTACACAGGAAGGGAAACCATCAACAAAATGGAAAGCAACCTACCAAATGGGAGAAAATACTTGCAAATCATACATCTGATGGCAGTTAATATCCAAATATGTGTGTGAATATATATATATATACACACACACATACATATATATAACCCAATAGCAAAAAAAAAAAAACAAGCAATAGGATTTTAAAAAATAGGCAGAGGATCTGAATAGACACTTTTCTCTTTTGTTTTTCTTTTTGTCTTTTTAGGGCTGCATGCACTGCACATGGAAGTTCCCAGGCTAGGGGAGCTGACCGGCAGCGACAGCAATGGCAGATCTGAGCTGCATCTGTGACCCACACCACAGCTCATGGCAACAGCGGATCCTTAACTCACCAAGCGAGGTCAGGGATCGAACCTGAGTCCTCATGGATACTAGTCAGATTCGTTTCCACTGAGCCACAATGGGAACTCCTAAATAGACATTTTTCTAAAGAAGATGAACAAATGACCAATAGGTACATGAAAAGATGCTTCACATCACTAATCAGCAGGGAAATGCAAATCCAAACCACAATGAGATATCATTTCACATCTGTTAGAATGGCTGTTATAAAAACAAATAAATGTTGGTGAGAATTTGGAAAGAAGGGAGCCCTTAAGCACTGCTGGGGAAGGTAAAATTGGTGCACCTACTATGAAAAACAGTACGGAGCTTCCCCCCCAAATTAAAAATACAACTACCATATGATCTAGCAATTACACTCTGGATATTTATCTGAAGGAAACAAAAACACAAACTCAAAAAGATACATGCACCTCCGTGTTTATATCAGCATTATTTACACAGTCAAAACATGGAAGCAGGAGTTCCCATCGTGGCTCAGCAGGAATGAATCTGACTGTATCCATGAGGATGTGGGCTCAGTCCCTGGCCTCGCCCAGTGGGTTAAGGATCTGACGTTGCCGTGAACTGTGGTGTAGGTTGCAGACATGGCTCGGATCCTGTGTTGCTGTGGCTGTGGCCGTGGCCGTGGCCGGTGGCTACAGCTCCAATTCCATCCCTAGCCTGGGAACCTCCATATGCAGTGCAGCCCTAAAAAGCCAAAAAAAAAAAAAAAAATTAAAAATTAAAAAAAATGGAAGCAAACTAAGTGCTCACCAGAGAGGAATAAAGAAAATGTGGTGTGTACACACACACACATACACACACACACATGAATATTATTCAGTCATAAAGAAGAAGAAAACTTTGCCATTTACAACAACATGGATGGACCTTGTGGGCATTACACTTAGTGAAATCACACACAGAAAGACAAATACCATAAAATTTCAATTGTACATGGAATCAGAAAACCCCCAAGCAAATCCAAACTCATAGACAGAGAACAGACTGGTAGTTGCCAGAGGTGGGGGGTGAGAGGTGGGTGAAATTGCTGAAGGTAGTCAAAAGGTACAAACTTCCAGTTATAAAGTAAGTAAGTAAGTCCTGGGGATATAACATGCAGCATGGTGCCCACAGTTAATAATACTGTCTTGTATATTTGGAAGTAGTTAAGAGAGTAAATCTTAAAAGTTCTGATCACAGGGAAAAAATTTGGAACTGTGTGGTGATAGATGTTAACTAGACTCACTGTGGTGATCATGTCACAATACACATAAATATATATATATGTGTATGTATGTATATATATATATATATATATATATATATATATATATAGACTTTTTGCCTTTTTATGTAGGGCCGCACCCGTGGCATGTGGAGGTTCCCAGGCTAGGGGTCTAACAGGAGCTGTAGCTGCCGGCCTTCGCCACAGCCACAGCAACGCGGGATCCAAGCCGCGTCTGCAACCTACACCACAGCTCACGGCAACGCCGGATCCTTAACCCACTGAGCAAGGCCAGCGATCGAACCCACAACCTCATGGTTCCTAGTCGGATTCGTTAACCACTGAGCCACGAAGGGAACTCCAGCACACACAAATATTGAATCCCTGTGTTATAAAACTGAAACTAATATGTTTTGTCAACCATATCTCAATTAAAAAAATTAAGCGTTATATAAACTGTACGTTTACTATATTTTGCTCGGAGGAGAAGTGGAGAAAAGTCATGGTTTGGATTAACACAGACTTGGGTTTGAAACCAGATGTATTAAATTACTTCTCCTAGCCTCAACATCTTCATCCATAAAATGGGGGCACTGAGATTTACAAGGTAATATTTTGAGATATAGAGCCAGGTTCTCATTTTGTCCACTGGGGCTGTAATTTTTGAACACTCTTCCCTTCTAGAGGTTGGATCTTTTTCTTTTTTCCCCTTGAATCTGGACAAGCCCCATGGCAGCCTTCAGCAAGAGATTCTGGTAAAAATTATGCCAGTCAGTTCTAGCCTAAACCTTACAGTGACCGACAGCTTCTCTCTCGGTCTCTTGGAAGCCAGCTGCCCTATAAGAAGTTCAGCTACCCTGGGACCCCCAGGCTGGGGGAAGCCCAGGCCACGTGGGAAGTACAAGCCAGAGGCTGAGACCACGCAGAGGAAGGGAGGAGGAGAGAGAGAGGTGTGACAGAGAGGCAGTTAATCTGCAGATTCCAAGCCTCCGAATATGTGACTAAAGAAGCAACCTCCAGGTCCAGCCACCACAGCTAATGCTGATCCACGCGTGGATCAGAGACCAACTGCCCAGCCAAGGCCTGTCTGAATTCCTGAGTCATAAAACCAAAGGTATAACAAAAACGATTAAGTTAATGAGTCTGGGGGTGGTCTGTTACGCAGCAGTGGACAACACCACCTTGTTGATTCTCTATTTCTGCGCAGTGAATCACCCCCAGACTCAGAGGGTTAAGACGATAGCAATGATTTTATCATCTCTCCTTATTCCAGAGCCGACCGGGCTGAGCTAGGTGGTTGTCATTTATCCTTCACGCAGTTGTAATTAAAAGCTGGCTGACTTCTGAAGTCATCGTAATGCTTCTTTCATCTCACAGCTGGTGGCTGATGTTGCCTCTTGGTTGGGACCTCAGCTGGGGCGCTGGCAGAGCACCTACACATGGGGCCTGGGCTCCCTCACAGCATGGCAGCTGGTCCCAGCGCTATGGTCCCTAAAGAACAGGCTGAAGGGCGTGGGCAGTTTCAAAATCGAGGCTTAGAAGTCACAGACCATCACTTCCGTCCTACTTAGATGATCAAGGCAACCACTAAAGTCCATCGAGATTCAAAAGGGAGGGATAGTGATTCTATTGATGGGGTCGATGGGAAGAATGTCCACATCACACTGTAAGGGAAACGCGTGGCTAGATTGTGGCAGCCAACTTTGGGTGGTGCACTCTGCCACACACATCCTGCTCCTCCACATGGGTTTCTATATATTTTTTTAAGGCCACATCAACAGCATAGCAGCTTGTGGCAATGCCAGATCTTTAACCCACTAAGCCAGGCCAGGGACTGAACCCGCATCCTCACGGAGACTATGACAGGTCCTTAACCCACCAAGCCACCAGGGGAACTCCAGCACGGGGTTCTCACAGCAGGAATGTAAGAGAAGAAAAGAATCAGAGCGCAAGGGCTAAGTTTCAAAACAGACATTTTTTTTTTTAATTCCACTTTTTGAATCAGAGAGGATAGCCTGAAGAAGTTTCTGAGCCTCAAAAGTCTGCTTTTCAGGTATCAAAAGCTTAAGACCCTTGAAATGACTCAGAGCCATAGGACTCCGGGAACTAGCAGGAGACAGCAGAGGTGGAGGCAGCCTTGGAAGAGTGCTGCCGCTCTCCCAGAGTGTGCCGCTGACCACACCCAAAGCCGGCACGGAGGTCTGCAAATGGGGGAAACCTGTCATTTTTGATACTTGGAGCCCTGAGGGATGGATGGCGAAGCCACCCAGAGGTCCCCGACTCACCAGAGCAAAGGAACAGGAAAGGGAAATGCCGGTGACAGGTTTCAGGCGACACTGCTTTTTCTGCTGAGCTGCCAGATATTTCCCAGGTGGAGGGGAGAACACACCTGATCCCGTGTGGCAGCGACAGAAACAGCAGCAGAGAAAAATAGGCCTGTCTGCCAAGGAGCCAGTTTTCCTGAGGGAGCGTTGCCATGAGAGCCACTGAAGAAAAAAAAAATCAAATCTCCATGCAGGTTTCCAGAAGTACCTCATAAAAACACAGTGTGGAGTCTACAGTCATCGGCTCGTTCTCTCACTTACCGAAGGAGCAGAGCAGAGCAGAAGCAGAAATGAGGCTGGCACCATTGGTTTGGACAATTCTCAGTGCACTGAATGAGAAAGATTCTCCCCTCCTCGGGTTCTTTCTGCCTCTTCCGCATCAGCTGGACCCAAACCCAGAGCTCAGTTCTGAATCCTCAGAATCTCTGCCCACCTTGCCTCTCCTGTCTCTCTGATTCGGTCACCTACTTGCTCATTTCACCCTGTGACATGGAGGCACCTGGCCCCACGCCACCCCCGACACCAACTACGGACATCATGCCTGGCTTAAGAGTCTTGGCGGGGTTTCCTTGCTTCCTGGCGCTCTTCTCAGTGCTTCTGACATAATCACCTTGAAATCTGTCCTTCCTCTCTTTTTATTTTTCACTAAAAATATTTTTTTGGGGAGTTCCCATCGTGGCACAGCGGAAATGAATCTGACTAGGAACCATGAGGTTGCTGGTTCCATCCCCCGGCCTCGTGGGTTAAGGATCCCGCGTGGCTGTGGCTGCGGTGTTGGCCAGCAGCTGAAGCTCTCATTCAGCCCCTAGCCTGGGAAGCTCCATATGCCATGATTGCGGCCCTAAAAAGACAAAAAATATATTTTTTCTTTTTATGGCTGCACATATGGCATATGGAAGTTTCTGGGTTAGGGATGGAACTGGAGCTTTAGCTGGGATCTGAGCTGCATTTGCAACCTATGCTGCAGCTTGCAGCAATGCCGGATCCTTAACCCACTGAATGAGGCCAGGGATTGAATGCGCATCCTCACGGACACAATGTCGGGTTCTTAACCTGATAAGCCACAATGGGAACTCCCCATTTTTAAAAACTGTATTGATGTATAGTTGATTTCTAACGTTGTGTTAAGTTTTGCTCTACAGCCAAGTGATTCAGGTATACATATACACATATCCATTCCTTTTCAGATTTTTTTCCCATATAGGTTATCACAGAATATTGAGTAGAGTTCCCTGTGCTAAACAGCAGGTCCTCCCTTCTTTTTTAAGAATCTTCAGTGGCTCCCTATTGCTCTCAGGATAAAAATTCCACGTTTTCCTTGTGGCACATACAGCTCTACACAATCTAATTATCCTTAGAAATGTGTCCCCCACCACCTATAGTAAAAATGAATTTAACCTGGCTAACTTTTTTTTTTGGGGGGGGTCTTTTTAAGGCCGTACCCGCGGCATATGGAGGTTCCCAGGCTAGGGGTTGAATCGGAGCTGTAGCCACAGGCCTTCGCCACAGCCACAGCAACATGGGATCTGAGCCGTGTCTGTGACCTACACCACAACTCATGGCAACGCCGGATCCTTAACTCACTGAGCGAGGCCAGGGATTGAACCCACATCCTCATGAATCCTAGTCGGGTTCGTTAACTGCTGAGCCACGAAGGGAACTCCTGTCTGACTCTTTTTAAAAAAAATGTTTTGGAGTTCCTGTCGTGGCTCAGCGGGTTACAAATCTGACTAGTATCCATGAAGATGTGGGTTCGATCCCTGGCCTTGCTCAGTGGGTTAAGGATCCGGCGTTGCCGTGAGCTGTGGTGTAGGTCATAGACTCAGCTCGGATCCCTCGTTGCTGTGGCTGTGATGTAGGCTGGCAGCTATAGCTCTGATTCGACCCCTAGCCTGGGAACCTCCATATGCCAAGGGTGCAGCCCTAAAAAGATGAAACAAATTTTTTATTACAGTTGATTTATATTTCTCTGTCAATTTCTGCTTACGGCAAAGTGACCCGGTCATACATCTATACATGCTCTCTCATATTAACTTTCACTACGTTCTATCACAAGTGATTGGACACAGTTCCCTGTGCCATACAGCAGGACCTCAACCTAGTTAACTCTCAACCCGGAATGCTAGTTCTGCCTCCTGGTATCAGCAGCAACATCCTCCTCCATAGGTAGTTAGCAGAGAGAAAAGCACATAAACGCTCCTATTTTGAATCGTTGCAAATACTCTTGATGGGACTGGATTAGGTTCAGTGGGACTGCGAGACCTCTAAGCTCCCACTCTAAAATAACTTGGCTTGCTTCGTCACAAAGCTGGGAAGAGGAGAGCGACTTGGTCAAATTCACTCTGATGAAAATGTAACAGTATCCGAAGGGTCCTCTTCGCGTCCCTGTCCATCCCGGGCCCTGGGGAGAGAGCCAGGAACATTCAGCTACTGCCACCTCCCCCTTTGCAATTGCTCTACGAATCTGATTCCCCGAGTCACCGTGCTTTCAGCAAACGAAAACGTCAGCTTAAAAATTCATAAGGCAATTACTGCTCAGAAGCAAGAAAGGATTGGAGCCTTGCTATTTCCTAATGCTGCTGAGAGCACTGAAAGCTCCTCAGAGGGGAAGTTCTGAGGCTGGATGATAGGTCCAAAAAAAAAAAAGTCTCTCTGGCCGGTCACTTCCATTTGGACACAACCTGTTGAACGGCGGCCTCACATTCTGCACGCAGAACCCTCAGCTCTGGGGAAAGTAAATCATCTCACAAATGGCCTCCCCGCCTCGCTCGCAGTACTTGAGGAGATGTTCCTGAAGTTTGGACACAGTGCTGGGGAACTGAGCCAATAAACTTCACAGCGGTTATGAAACAGCTGCAAATCCATGCTTATGTCATGCGTTGTACACATACTATATAAAAGACACATTCAGATCAAGAGGAGAAATATGGCTTTGCTAGTGTTGAAGCCAGACACTTGATTTCACTATGAAGGCTTCGGAGTAACTTCCAGTGTTTCCTAAATATGCAGTTCTAAGAGGTATCGCAAACCTCTATGACTTCTATTTTGTTTTCTCTGCTTCCTCTCCTCCAAGCCAAAGCATCATTTACTTCCATCCTTTAAATCCATCACTGTAGCCATTCACAACGTGGAGGGAAAAAAAACCCAACCACAGCCTAAACTGAATCTGTCCAGACTCTGAGGTTCTTCACACTGACTTCACCTGGCAAAAGACAACATCTTGCTGATAGTGATGAGAGATGCTGTGGTCCACACGATTGTCCGTGGTAAAAGGGAAGACACTAAATCTTCTGAAAAGACCTTTTCCCGATTCCTTTCTAATGTCAGTCAGGCCAATGTAAGAGCCAAGTTTTCTGCATGATTTTACACATGATTCTAATTCTCTCCAAAATGGGAAATGGAGGTTAAGTGAACTTTTGGATCCAGTTCCACAAATCTTAGTAAATTTCCTTAACCTCACAGTTCTTGTTTTCATTTGCTGAAGAAAAAGCAAGTTACATCATCACTGGTAGAAGTGAAATATGCTTATTTGTATAAAATGCTCTGTTCTACTGCAGACCAAAAAAAAAAAAAGTGGCATTTCTAGTTCCAAGCTTTCAGCAAATAATTGCAACAGATACTCGGTAAGTGAGGGATGGCATCAGGGTGTGAAAGGAAGAGGGAGCTGGAGAGTTGGTAATTTACAAAGCAGTCTGAAAAGGTCTCTGGCCTTCCCAGCTTCAAGTTGAGTTTAAAAACTTTTAGTAAATAGGATAGAGCCCCAGAAGTTGCTAAAATCTCAGCTAGGAGTAGCAGAGCAGGATTAGAAACTCATTAAAAACTCAACAGATATTCAGAGTCCCGAGATTTGAAAGCTTCTAATGTAATAAAATGTGATCACTTTCTTTCTGCTGCAAATCGAATCACTGAAAGAAATCTGATTTGAGTCAGTGTACATTGTTAACCTGAAGCATCAATTCTCGGTTGTTTATATGAAAGTTTTGACCCCAAGATGATGTTAACTTATTCTTTTTTAAACTCTTTTCTTTTTAAAAATTTTTTATTTAAAAAGTTTTTTATGGCCACACACCTGTGGCATGTAGAAGTTCCTGGGTCAGGGATTGAATCCGAGCTGCAGGTGCAGAAACACCAGATCCTTTAACCCACTGCATCAGGCCAGGAATCGAACCCATGCCTCTACAGAGACCCAAGCCAGTGTAGCCAGGTTCTTAATCCACTGTGCCACAACAGGAACTCCCTAGAATGATTTTTTTTTTTTTCTGCAAGACATTCATCATGGAACCCACCACCTAACTTGGAACGATTACTTTGATAAGACTGCTAGCATCCTGATATTTCTTATAATTGGACCCTTCTATTAGTTGCATAGTTTTTTGGATGTTAATTTATCCTTTATTTTATTCTCTTGCATTTTCCTCAACTACATCTTCGAGCTGTTTTTTGAGAAGCCAAGAGAAGTTTTCAAGCCCTTTTCTCTCAGAATGTCCATTTGCTCTCATACTTTATTCATAGATGGGGGGAATACAGAACCACAGTTCCAAAGGCAATCCCCTTCAAACTCTGAAAGCACAGCTGCATGCTCTCCCGGGCTTCAGTATTACCTACCAAAGTTTATGCAGTTCAGATGATCGCTCTTCCTTGGGTAATCCTCTCATTGTCTGACTTTTCACCCCAGAACCTCTAAGCCTCTTTTGTGCTGAAATTTCACCAACATGAGTTTGGAATTTCACCAACACGAGTTTGGGGTTTTAATATTTATTTCACTCAACAGTCAGTGGCCTCTCTTTTGCTTTATACTCTTTAGCTACATTCAGGAAATCTTTCTCTTGAATTTCAGTTTTCAAGAATTTGTGTTTTCTAACCGGTTCTTATCTATAGCTACTCTTCTTTTGAAAAGGGGGTAATGAAGTTTAATGGATACAATACTTTTCATGCTCTCTAAGGACAGTAATTACATTTTTTGTTTTCTTCTACTCTCAAGATTATTTTATCTGGATTATAATTCTCTGAATTATTTCATCTGTTCCTTTTTTCATTTTTCTTTCGATTTTTAAAAAAATTAGCTAGCAATATAAGCCTATCCCTTTTTTCCATCTTCTAGAAGTTTGTCAATTTCTGGTCCTTATTCATGTTTCCAGAACTGCCATGCATTTTTTCTTTTAAAAATTTTTTTTTCTGTCTTTTTGCCTTATCTATGGCTGCACCCGCGGCATATGGAAGTTCCCAGGCTAGGGGTCTAACAGGAGCTGTAGCTGCCGGCCTTTGCCACAGCCACAGCAACACGGGACCCGAGCCGCGTCTGCAACCTACACCACAGCTCACGGCAACGCCGGATCCTTAACCCACTGAGCAAGGCCAGGGATCGAACCTGCAACCTCATGGTTCCGAGTCAGATTCATTAACCACTGAGCCATGACAGGAACTCCAAAATGTTGTTATTTCAATTGAAGATCCGAAGAAGGGAAACAACTGTGTCTACTACCATCTTAAAACTAATTTTTTCTTCTTCCATTTTTTTTTTTTTTTTAGGGCTGCACCTGTGGCACAAGGAGGTTCCCAGGCTAGGGGTCGAATCGGAGCTGCAGCTGCCGGCCTATGCCACAACCACAGCAATGCCAGATCCGAGCCTTGTCGGCAACCTACACCACAGCTCATGGCGATGCTGGATCCTTAACACAGTGAGCGGGGCCAGGGATCGAACCTGCGTCATCATGGATACGAGTTGGGTTGATTACTGCTGAGCCACAATGGGATCTCCAAAACTCGCTGATATTCCTATAGAGTACTTGCATCATGTTCAATATTTCCTATTAAAAATGTAAAGCGGAAAGAACTTAGTCTGGTATTTGGGACTTGCTAAGTCTGACCCCAGCTTCTCTTTCTTTGTAATCCTCTGTTTATCACTGATAAAGAATCAGTTACCTTCATACCCCATTGAGAGGGGTTATGCTCTGTTCCCTGCATCTTCTGACTGGTGCCTGCAATGTCCCTTTCCCTCTATTTTGCCTACCCATATTTTACAAAGGTAGGCTCAGCTCAAAGTCTGCCTCTTCTGAAGCCTTTACGTGTATCCTAAGCTAGCCAAAAGTCCGTATCATTTAAAGACATTTATTGACAAGTAAAGACAAGCAAATGATTGTTCTCTGAGCCGGCAATGTTAATTTTTGCAACCAAAATTTTATGTACTATTTTTTGCCCTGAAATCCAAAATCATTTCCCCTAAGTGGGATTAATTTTTAAAGGCAAATGTTTCATGTATTGGTATCTTGCTATGCAATACAAATTATCCACATTTTGATGAGATGCAGCTTAAAAAATAATATGCCTAAGCTAGGCAATTTTTTTTTTTTTTTTTTTTGCCACACCTGTAGCATATGGAAGTTCCCAGGTCAGGAACTGAATTCGCACCACAGCAGTGACCCAAGCCACTGCAGTGACAATGCTGGGTCACCTTAACCTGCTGCACCACAAGGGAGCTTTTAGGCAATTTTTATTATACACTGTTTTCTTGATCAAGAGGCAAGAGTGGCTGGACATTCTTCTTTTAAAGACAGCTATAGAGAATTGTTACTCCTAGTGGAAGGCAACAGTGTCATTACACAATGTTGCAAGCATTCAGTTCCTACATTTTGACAGACCAATCAAAGTTTCCAAGCCAGACACTGGAAAAAGATACCAACGGTTCAGTCCAGTTTATAAGCCAAAGTAATATTGCGTGAGTGACATTAGCTCACACAGATCTGAAACATATTTCCCCCAAGAGCAAAAATAGAGACAGAAGAACCTCATGAAAGAAACTCTACCAGGCAGATATTATATAGCCTAGTCATTGCCTTGAGAAATAACAGAACAACACATCAGCGCTTTGAAACATCATGGTCCAAAAAGGGCTTGACACCATATTCCCAAGCAGAAGTATGAAGTATGGAAAATAAAAAATTCCCATGGCCTAGAATTCAGTCCTCTAGGGAGGCATTCTGAGGTTTATCTTAACCCTGACTCTTGATGTTCCCTAATATAGTTTGATACCAACCTGATAATCTGATTCATTGGAATGGCTTTCCAGAAGACTCAAACATGACTTCTAAACAGAGGCAAACACATCGGCACATGCATTTTAAGCAGAATGATATCTGAGGTAAGAGACACCGAAAAATCTCTCATTCATAAGTCACTGGGCAACCTGGTTGCAAGCCAGTTTTATAGACTATACAGAGTTCAAGAAGCACATACTAAAGTGCTTAATGTCTGGCACTGTGTGTGTGTGTGGGGGGGGTGATGGTTAAAAGAGAATGCATCATCCACTGCTCTAGAGAATACCATGTTTTAGAAGTTAAAAAAATTACATATGTGGCAGTTCCCTCTGTGGCTCAATGGGATCGGTGGTGTCTCTGGAGTGTTGGGAGGCAGGTTCGATCCCCAGCTTAGCACAGTGGGTTATGGAACCCATACTGCCACAGCTGCTGTGTAGGTCACAACTGTGGCTCAGATATGATCCCTGGCATGGAAATGACATATGCTGAGAGGCGGCCAAAAAAGAAAGAAAAAGAAAAAAATTACATGTGTGAAAATTCATTTAAAACCCTAGGTAAGGCGTTCCTGCTGTGGCTCAGTGGGTTAAGAACCCGACTAGTATCAATGAGGATGTGGGTTTGATTCCTGGCCCTGCTCAGTGGGTTAAGGATCCTGCACCGCCGTGAGCTGTGGTGTAGGTCACAGCTCGGATCTGGTGTTGCTGTGGATGTGGCGAAGGCCGGCAGCTACAGCTCCGACTGGACCCCTGGCTTGGTAATTTCCATATGCCACATATGCGGCTTTAAAAAGCAAAACCAAAACCCAAATCAAGCCCAAGGTAATATCCAATCAGGAATTCCATAGTATAATAACTATTCAAAGGGGGTGTGGAAACAGACAGGTATGAGACTTCTAGTCAGGGGTATTAACCAACTAGCTATGATCTATAAGTTTAAAACCTATGAAGGTTCATTTTGAAACAGACTCTACACTTCAAACAGTGGAAGTTTGGAATGATAATGGTAAGTCAACTCGAAAGACTATTTTACAGATATTAACAGTACAATCATGAATATATGTGGCAGCATGGAAACTAAAAAGTGAAAATAAAAATCAGTATAATAAAGTATGCATAAGATACGCTTACTACTAGGTCAAATTATATGAAGGAGGGCCAGAAGGGGAAAAAAATAACACAACTGGATTACAGGTGTTTGCTTTGCATGATTTGCACTCTTCTTTTTAACAATGGAAACTTTGGAAATGCCATAGAAGTAGAAGAAAATACCATATATGTAAGAGACATATGAGAAAGCAGGTAACATTTGAACTCTGCGAGATGTTTGATTAGATGATCGTAGATAATCCACTGTACCTCTCACAAGATGTATCCTAAGTGTATTTAAGTCCCAAGAAGCTTGAGACTTTGCCTAGATGGTAACTAAGATGCTGGGACATGTCTTTGTTTCTTGAGTGTTTTTGTTGTTGTTGTTGTCTTGTTTTGTTTCTGCAGCCACATCTGTGGCCAATGGGAGTTCCCAGGCTACAGGAAAACTGTAGCTGCTGCTGCCAGCCTACGCCACAGCCATAGGAACGCGGGATCCAAACTGCATCTGCAACCTATGCCAAAGCTTGAGGCAATGCCAGATCTTTAACCCACGGAGCGAGGCCAGGGATCAAACCAACATCCTCATAGACACTCTATCAGGTTCTTAACCCACTGAGCCACAACGGGAGCTCCTCTTGAGTCATTTGAATCCAAATGATTGATGGTACATCTATGCCATGAACAGTTGTATTTCCAAGGAGAGGTAAACTACAATCAACAAAACTGAAGTGGGGGGGACAGGAAGGAGAGGAGGAATCCAGCAACAACTTCTGAGAACTGGATTAAACACACACACACACACACACACACACACGCTCACAAACACACAAAGTCATTTGCCTCCGATTACCTCCACTCTACCTCCAGTCCTATCCGAAGGTTTTCTGCTCCTTGTGTAGCTCCAGACATGTGCATCTGGCTCTGAGTCCTACTTGTGGAAATAATTCTAGATTCGCACCTGCTTAGGTTCTTGTCTTGCCTCTACCTCTTACAGTTCTATGCCTAGAACAAGATCAGTTTCCTGCATCTCAATTTTCTCATTTCTAAAAAGCATGAATAAGGAGTTCCCTTCGTGGCTCAGTGGTTAACGAATCCCACTAAGAACCGTGAGGTTGCGGGTTCGATCCCTGGCCTTGCTCAGTGGATTAAGGATCCGGCGTTGCCGTGAGCTGTGGTGTAGGTCGCAGACGTGGCTCGGATCCCGCGTTGCTGTGGCTGTGGCGAAGGTCAGCGGCTACAGCTCCTGTTAGACCCCTAGCCTGGGAACCTCCATATGCTGCGGTTGCAGCCCTAGATAAAAGCAAAAAGACAAAAAAAAAAGTAATAATTAGAAAAAAATAAAAAGCATGAACAAGGTTCACATCGAACATACAAAGGTTCATGAAGCGTTAATGAGTATGACGTTACTAGCAGAGGATTTGTACACAATAGGCATTAAATAAAGTTTGTTCTCTCTGTACATTTTCCTCCGTACCCAGGATTCTGGGTGCTAAGGTTATTGGAGACAAAACTTAAGTAGAAGTGAAGTTGACTCCCTCTTAGCTGTAGGTTGTTTTCAGAACTTTTTCCCTCCCTGACACATACCCTCACATGGGCTAGCATCTCCAGGCTATAACCAACTTGATGGCGGAATGAGGCCAGGCTAGATTTGATTGGACATCAAAAGAGTTTCCTGGGTTGACTCTATTTGTAAGCTGTTTTTAAAATTTCAGTTCTGTCTCAGAGTTCCTGTCATGGCACAGCGGTTAATGAATCCGACTAAGAACCATGATGTTGCAGGTTCGATCCCTGGCCCTGCTCAGTGGGTTAATGATGTGGCGTTGCCGTGAGCTGTGGTGTAGGTTGCAGATGCAGCTCGGATCCCGCGTTGCTGTGGCTGTGGTGTAGGCCAGCGGCTACAGCTCCGGTTAGACCTCTGGCCTGGGAACCTCCATATGCAGCGTGTGAGGCCTTAAGAAGCAAAAAAAAAAAAAAAAAAAAAAAATTTCAGTTCTGTCTAATCTGGTTTGTAGAACTAACTGTCCAATACAGTACACATTGGCCACACGTGACTATTTGCATTGAATTAAAATTAAATAAAATTGGAGTTCCCATTGTGGCTCAGTGAGTTCAGAATCTGACGTGGTGTCCACGAGGGTGCCAGTTCCATTCCTGGCATCGCTCAGTGGGTTAATGACCTAGGCATTGCCACAAACTTCAGCATAGTTTGCAGATCCGGCTCAGATCCAGCATTGCCATGGCTGTGGTACAGGCCAGCAGTTGCAGCTCTGATTTGACCCCTAGCCCGGAAACTCCCATAGGCCACAGGCACGGCCATAAAAAGGAAAAAAAATCAAATAAAAATACATAATAAAACTGTTCCTCAATCGTGTGGCCACATCTCCAGTACTCAGTGGGCACATATGGCTAGTGGCTACCCGATTAGCCGGCATAGATAGAACACATTATCACTGAGAATATTAGAATTTTGCTCGAAAGTTCTGGGGTATCAGTGGGAATAAGAGAGGTGATAGGCTTAGTTCCCATCATCTTTGTTCATTAATTACTTTATTTTTAAATGACTTTCAGACCAGAAGAATAAACTCAGATAGTGAAAGCCGGGTAGAAAAAACATTTCTCAAGAGGCCTTGGTATAAACAAGCATTCTGGGCACCAGCCTAAGAGACATCAATGGCATTCTTTCCACATACCACAACCCCCTTGTAAAAAATTTTTTGATAAGATAGGTTAACCTCAGAGTAATTTGAGGGACAACTTTGCTGGCAAAATGAATCTTTCTTAACCAGATCCTGGTACTCTAGGCAAAAGGCAGCAATCTCCTTTAGGGACATACGACTTATTAAAAATTTGTCAAGAAGTTGGGCAGTTTTATTTCTTCACACAAAGCAATAGTTGCCTCTGGTGCCCCAAGTACAAACAGTGAATACAAGGCAATACAAGTTTGTGAAAGGAAATGTGACAACCAAACAGCTCCATCAATGCTTCAAAGTGTCATTCTGAGCCAATCAAATCAACTGTTAGTTAAAGCTGGTCCAAGACTCTCATACTAAGTGAAGTAAGTCAGAAGGAGAAAGACAAATACCATATGATATCACTTATATCTGGAATCGAATATACGGCACAAATGAACCCATATACAGAAAAGAAACAAACTCACGGACATGGAGAACAGACTTGTGGTTGCCAAGGGAGAGGGGGAGGGAGTGGGAGAAAGTGGGACTCTGGGGTTAGTAGATGCAAACTACTGCATTTGGAGTGGATAAGCAATGAGATTCTGTTCTGTAGCACAAGGAACTGTATCTGATCACTTGCGATAGAACATGATGGAGGATAAAGTGAAAAAAGAATGTATATATATGTATAACTGGGTCATTTTGCTGTAGAGTGGAAATTGACAGAACATTGTAAATTGACTGTAATAAAAAAATTAAAAAAAAATAAAGCTGGTTCCCAATAATCTATTCAGTCAACAGGGGACCCTTGTGAGTTAATTACAATTCCCCACACGGATATCAAACTCATAAACCAAACAAGCAACAGCCCTTAACCCACTCATTTGGCTCCTGCCACATTTTAAAAAAGAGAAGAATAAAGCCTGTGCCCACTTTAAAGTAAGTGTATCATCCTTGAGATCAATTTCATGTTTCTTGTACAGTAGAAATTGACAGAACACTAAATCAACTATAATGGAAAAAAACAAAAATCATTAAAAAAAGTTCATGTTCCCCCCAAATGGAGCTCTTATAAAATTCTCACCTACCCAGGTACATAGGCCTCATCTGAACTGCAGAACCCTGCTGGGAGAAGAAAAGGCACCCTACCTAGAAGATCAGCAAAGTTATCACTCGCATGTGGAATCTAAAAAGTGGAATCTAAAAAAGGATACAAATGAACTTATTTGCAGAATAGAAACAGACTCACAGACTTTGAAAAACTTATGGTTAGCAAAAGGGACAGGTGGGAGTGGGTGGAAAGGACTGGCGCTTTGGGATTTGCATATAGGTACTGAGGTAGATGGAATATTGGCCAATGGGGACCTGCTGTATAGCACAGGGAACTCTAGCCAACACTGTGATAATCTATGCGAGAAAAGAATCTGAAGGAGAATGGATGTGTGTATACGTAGGACTGGATCACTTTGCTGTACAGCAAAAAGGATCACAAACTTGTAAATCAACGATACTTCAATAAAACTTAAAAAAAAAAAAGATCAGCATGACTACAAGTAAACGGCCTTCAAATGAGTTGATGTCAGTGCTTCCAAATCATCCTTTTGCTTCCCTAGTCAGCACCCTGTCATTACCCATTAACCAGCTGTCTTAATACTTTCTCAGTTTTTCTTTAGATCGCTGACCTGTCCACCTTTTGTCCCTCAGCAGATGACTCCTTGTCCATGGCTTCAGAGGGTAACTGAAGAGGTTAGAGAATAATTTGTGTCCTGTCCCCAAACTGACACATTTACCTGCAAGGCAGCCACCTCGTGCTGCTTCCTGCTGGTTGCAAAGAAGAGGTGTCTCCTGACCAGTTTTGCCTCCTGCTCCGTAACCTTCTTACCAGACCCTTACATGCTGCTTCTACTGGCTTCTTCTTAGCAGTGTTTGAATTGATCAAGTCTCTGCCACTTTGAGCTGACTCTTCTTCCTTAGAGGTCCCTCTTTTTTCATCCTTAAAGCCAAATACCTCAGAGCTTCTCTAAAGCTGCCCTGGGAGTTCCCGCTATGGCTCAGGGGGTTAAGAACTCAACATAGTCTCTCTGAGGATGTGGGTTTGATCCCTGCTCTTATCCGGTGGGTTAAGGATACAGCTTTGCCACAGGTTGCAGTGCACATCATGGATGTGGCTTAGATCTCCTGTTACTGTGGTGTAGGCTGGCTTCTGCAGCTCTGATTCAACCCCTAGCCTGGGAATTTCCATATGCCACAGGTGTGGCCATAGATCAGTGGAACAGGATAGAAAGCCCAGAATTAAACCCACACACCTACAGTCAACTAATCTATGACAAAGGAGGCAAAAATATACAATGGAGAAAAGACAGCCCCTTCATTAAGTGGTGCTGGGGAAACAGGACAACCACATTTAAAGAATGAAATTAGAACACTTCCTAACACCATACACAAAAATAAACTCAAAATGGATTAAAGACCTAGATAGAAGACCAGATACTATAAAACTCTTAGAGGAAAACATAGGCCAAACACTCTCTGACATAAACAACAGCAACATCTTCTCAGATCCACCTGTTAGAGTAATGACAATAAAAAGAAAAATAAATAAATGGGACTTAAGTAAACTTAAAAGTTTCTGCACAGCAAAGGAAACCCTAAACAAAATGAAAAGACTAACCACAGAATGGGAGAAAATATTTGCAAAGGAATAGACTGACAAGGGATTAATCTCCAAAATTTACAAACACCTCCTACAGTTCAATACCAAAAAAAAAAAAAAAAAACCAACCCGTCAAAAAATGGGCAGAAGATCTAAACAGACAATTCTCCAAAGAAGACATACAGATGGCCAAAAAACATGACAAGATGTTCAACATCACCAATTATTAGAGAATTTCAAATCAAAACTGTTATGAGCTACCGCCCTACACTGGCCAGAATGGCCATCATCAAAAAGTCTACAAACAATAAGTGCTGGAGAGGGTGTGGAGAAAAAGGAACCTTATTACACTGTTGATGGGAATGTAAATTGGTGCAACCACTGTGGAAAACAGTATGGAGATTGCTCAGAAAACTAAAAACAGATTTACCATTTGATCCAGCAACCCCACTCATGGGCATCTACCCAAAGAAAACCATGACTTGAAAAGACACATGTACTCCAGTGTTCATTGCAGCACTCTCTACAATAGCCAAGTCATGGAAACAACCTAAATGTCCATCGACAGAGGAGTGGATAAAGAAGACGTGGTACCTATACACAATGAAATATTACCCAGCCATTAAAAGGAAAGAAATAATGGCATTTGCAGCAACATGGATGGACCTAGAAGTTATTATGCTAAGTGAAGTCAGTCAGACAATGAGACACCAACATCAAATGCTATCACTTACACACGGAATTTAAAAAAAGGACACAATGAACTTTGCAGAACAGATACTGACTCACAGACTTTGAAAAACTTATGGTTTCCAAATGAGACAGCTTGGGGGGAGGGGGGAATGCACTGAGGGTTTGGGATGGAAATGCTATAAAATTTGGTTGTAATGATTGTTGTACACCTATAAATGTAATAAAATTCATTAAGTAATTAAGGTAAAATAAAAATTTCATGCCAAACACAAAATTAATAGATATATCTATCAATTGATTTATCGATTAATAGATAATAAATAAAAATAAAGCTGCCCTATCCATTCCTCCATTTCTCCCTCACTCCTGAATTTTCACACTTGGTTCTGCTGTGACCATGAGATGGAAATTATCCTAAGATCACTAACAACCTTTTGTTGCTAACTCAATAGTCATTTTTTAATCATTGTCTTACTTAACCTCTGTGGAGCACTAGGGCTTATCAACCTCTTGCTCTTTGCTCCTTCTTAAAATGCTATTTTCCTTTGGCTTCCATGAGAGCATGTACAACTGGTCTTTCTGCCAGGTTTCTAGCTAATCATTATCATTCTCTCTCTCTCATTGTAATAAAATACATACAACATAGAGCTTACCATTTTAATCGTTTAAGTATAAAGTTGAGTGTATTGAGTACATTCCCACTGTGGTGCAACCATCATCAGCATCCATCTCCTGAACTGTTTTCATTTCACAAAACTCTATACCTATTCAACCATAAGTCTCCATATCTTTCTACCCTAGCCCCGGTTACCACCATGCTACTCTCTGTCTTTATGAATTTAACTATTCTAGGTACCTCATTGTTTTCCTTCAGTGACTGACATTTCACTTAACATAATGTTCTCAAAGTTCATTCACGTCGTAGCATGTAATAGAATTACCTTCCTTTTTTTAAGGCTGAATACAATTCCATTGTATGTCTATACTCTACTTTGTTTATCCATTCATCTGTTGATAGACGCTTTGGTTGCCCCTGGTAGTATGAATAACGCTATTATAAACATGAGTGTGCTCTTTTTATCATTTTTTCATCATTACTATTTTTTACGGCCGCATCTGTGACATATGGAAGTTACAGGGTCAGGGATTGAACTGAGCCATGGCTGTAACCTACTGATGGGGCAACACAGGATCCTTAACCCACTGCACCACAGCAGAAACTCCCTCTCTTTTTCTTAATCTACTGCTTAAAAATTGGCGATCTTCAAGGTTCTCTTCTCCTTGGGCAGTTTTACCTACATTCATGGCTTACAACTTATATGCCAGTGACTCCCAAAACTGTACTTGTGGGTCACTTTCTCTCTTTGGGGATTCAGATACATCCTCTTGGATGTCACAGGCATCCTCAATTCAACATATTCAATACTGAGCTTCTGATTCTCTCCATTGAACTTCTGATTCTCGCCATCGAACTTGCAGTGTTCCCTCAATCCTGTTTCCTATTTCACTAAATAATACCACTGGACCGCCCACTTACTTATATCAGGCACCTGGACTTCATCCTCTGCCAAGAATAGCACTGCCACTGGCGGAGCTCCCAGGGAAGCCCACTGAACTCCATCGCCAGGTGACCACTTCTTACTTGGGCATCCCTGAAGGGGGTCCTCAAGGATCAATGTGTGTCCCTGAGAAGGACTTCTCTCCATTAGTCCCCTCTATATTTCCCTAGAGCCATCACCTGATTTTTTTTCTTCTCAGCACTGAGACAGGCTGACCACCTAGCCAGCACTCAATACACATGTTGAATGAATTAGACCTTGACCTCTCCCTTACCCAAACCTGTCTCTTTTGCCTTATAAACTGTACTCAGACCCACCCACTTCTCTCTACCCTTGCTGCCACCACCTCAGCCCGATGCTCATCATCATCTTTCACCCTGTCTCTCTACTTCTAACCTATCCCCTCCTGATCATTTTCCACAGAGCTGCCAGAGTGAACATCCCAAGATTTAAAACTCGCTATGGAAGTTTTAACTTCTCTCCTTAAACTTCAACCATCACTTTCAAGATACAGCCCAAAGCCCTTCCTGATCTGCATCCCTATCTCTCACGACTGCCTTGATGCTGAGACTCATTACTGACCTTCTTTCAGTTTTGCTCATATGCCATATACTTCTCCTATTTTCTTCCTAGGTCTTTGAAGATGCTACTCTTTCTACCCAAACAGTTCCTCCCTCTCCCCAATACCTGCTAGCTCTTCATTTTCCTTCAGGTCTTCTTCTTCCTTTTTTTTTTTTTTTTTTTTTTTTTTTTTTTTTTTTTTTTTTTTTTTTTTTTTTTTTTTTTTTTTTTTTTTGTCTTTTTAGGGCTGTACCCATGGCATATGGAAGTTCCCAGGATAGGGGTCGAATTGGAGCTGTAGCTGCTGGCCTACACCACAGCCAGAGCAACGCCAGATCTGAACTGCGTATGCAACCTGCCCCACAGATCACGGCAACCCCAGATCCTTAACACACTGAGCGAGGCCAGGGATCAAACCTGTGTCCTCATGGATGCTAGTCAGATTTGTCTCTGTTGAGCCACAATGGGAGCTCCATCCTTCAGGTCTTAGGTGAGATGTCACAGCCCCTTGGAAGCCTCTTCTGACCTCCCTGCACCAGTTATGGCTTTACTGTCCCTGCTGGGGGCTCCCGTGGCATCCTGTGACCCTCCTGCCATAGCACTTAGCACCCTGTAGAAGAACCACCCACTTTATTAGTGTCCCCAATAGTGGGCCATAGCTCCAACGGGTCTGAGACCCTGACTTTCTTGCCCAGAACATACCCTCTGCACTTTGTACAGTGATGGGGCCATAGTAGAGGCTTAAAATTCAACATGTAGGGAGTTCCTGTTGTGGCTCATTGGGTTAAGAAACTGACATAGTGTCTTTGAGGATGAGGGTTCGATCCCTGGCCTCGCTCAGTGGGTTAAGGATTTGGTGTTGCCTCAGGCTGCAGTGTAGGTCACAGATGTGGCTCAGATCCTGTGTTGCTGTGGCTGTGGCTGTGGCCTGCAGCTGCAGCTCCAATTCGACCCCTAGCCTGGTAACTTCCAAATGCCACAGGTATGGCCTTAAAAAAAAGAGATTTCAATACGTAATTCTCCAAAAATAACTTGACCTGGGACATTTCAAACATCCAAAAAAGCACAACCACAACAACACTACATAATAGCAGAAGGCACACCATATCCATTAGCTATATGTTGTAGTTAATATTTAGCTATATGTTGGAATTCCCATCGTGGCTCAGTGGTTAACGAACCCAACTAGCATCCATGAGGATGCAGGTTCGATCCCTGGCCTCGCTCAGTGGGTTCAGGATCTGGCATTGCTGTGAGCTGTGGTGTAGATTGCAGACACGGCTCAGATCCTGCGATGCTGTGACTGTGGCGTAGGTTGGCAGCTGCAGCTCCCATTCAGCCCCGGGCCTGGGAACCTCCATATGCTGCCAGTGAGGTCCTAAAAATATATATATATATTTTTTTTTCTTCACCTAATCATCTCTCTCTGACAAATCATTTTAAAGTAAATCACAGAGAAAATGAATGAATTCTTAAATCTTACAGACATGCCCATAGACCATATAAAATAAGCTACCAGAAAAGAATAAAGAACCAAGAACAAAAGCCATTAAATCTCTGCTTGACTGTAGTGCAGAAATTCAGAAATGAGAACATTAATGCTTTGCACCAGACACTTTTATAAACGTACTCTCCCTCCATTATTCAATTCTCACGAGCCTTACAAGGTAACCTCATTAAAGAACAAACACAACTCTGTCAAGAACCTGTAGCTCTGGGAGGGAAGGAGAAAGAAAAGCAACATTTGCCGAATGCCCAGGATGTATCCGACACTTACGTTACTGCAAATGATTCTCACAGCAAACTCAAGATATAAAAACTCGGTGAGGTCAAGTCAAGGTATGTGTCCAGATCCTACGGGAGGTAAATGCTGTAGACGTAGGATTTTTTATTTGTTTTATTTTATTTTATTTTTCTGGATACACCTTCAGCATATGTAAGTTTTCAGGCTAGGGATTCAAGCAGAGCTGCAGGTGCCGGCCTAAACTACAGCCACAGCAAAGTGGATCTGAGCCACTTCTGCGATCTACACCACAGCTCAAGGCAACGCCAGGTTCCCAACCCACTGAGTGAGGCCAGGAATCGAACCCGCATCCTCATGGGTACTAGTCAAGTTCTTAACCCTCTGAGCCATGACGGGAACCCTAGATGTAGGAATTTGTTTCAAGTTTGCCTGTCTTTCTACTCCTTTTCATTATTATTTAAGTTAAAATTTAAAAATAAATTTAAATTAAAAAAAATTTTTTTTCTTGTGGTCTGAGATGGGCAAAGCACATATTATTGCCTTTAGTGACACAAGGAAAACTTAGGCTAACACTCTTTTTAGTTCTTTTTACCCTTTGGTATACATGAAGGCAGAAAAAAATTACAGCCGTGAACATGGAACAGGCAGCACGTGAGAGTCAGCAGCCACGGTTCTAGTGTTGTGGCTTTGTCACCAAACATCTGACACTAGAGTCCCCCCAAATCTGTTTACCCGAGAACGTTCGTCTTACAAAATGAGCGAGTTGGGTTAGCTTATTATTCTGGTTCCTTCCAGCTGCTATATAACAGAACACAAATGAAAACCCGTAATTCTTAGTGGTTTGCTTCAATCATCAGCTGGAGAGGGCCAGGATGTAGGTCTTGCTGCTCACAGCCTCAGGCTCTATGTATTCTCAGCAAACATGCCTTCTGCAGGGCCCAACTGTAAACGCAGACAAGTTCTTTTTTGTTGTTTTTGTTTTTTTGCTTTTTAGGGACGCACCTGCAGCATATGGAGGTTCCCAGGCTAGGGGTCAAATTGGAGCTACAGCTGCCAGCCTACACCACAGCCACAGCCACGCGGGATCTGAGCCGCGTCTGCAACCTACACCACAGCTCGTGGCAATGCTGGATCTTTAACCCACTGAGTAAGGCCAGGGGTCGAACTTGTGTCCTCATGGATGCTAGTCAGATTCGTTAACCACTGAGCCATTGTAGGAACTCCAAAGCAGGCCAGTTTTAACTGGAATGTTGATCACTACTGCTTGAATAACCTTCAAACTTCCAGAAAGCAGATCTCCCACAGATGCTGACACAATAATTGATGACGAAGATGAGGCCGAAAGAGGAGTCAGGAAAAAGTTCCTCTTCAAAAAAAACCTGGGTTTCATCCCTACCTCCATGTATCCTCTGCTGGACGTGCCAACCCATTTATCACGCCTATAATTTTTTTTTTTAAAGACTGTCTCCTCCACTAGAGAGTAAACTTTAAGAGCTCTGTCTGTTCACCTCTACATCCCTAGCTTGCAGCAGAGGACCTGGCATGTGGTTGGCAATTAGGATATGTTTACAGGGAGTTCCCGCCATAGCACAGTGGGTTAAGAACCTGACTGTAGCAGCTCCAGTGGCTGTGGAGGCATGGGTTTGATCCCTGGCCTGGCGCAGTGGGTTAAAGGATCCAGCATTGCTGCAGCTGTGGTGTAGGTTGCAGCTGTGGCTCGGATTCAGTCCCCGGCCCAGGGAACTTCCATATGCCACAAGTGTGGCCATAAAAAAAGAAAAAAAAAAATAGAGAGATGTTTACGGAATGAAGGGTAAATCTTGCTGCCGCTGAGCATCCCAATCCAATTTACCTTCAAAATCTGGCTCAGATGCCATTTCTACTCTCCCGCTCAAACTCCCATCACATTTTAACTGTGTATCTCCTATGGTGTGGTCTCATTTTGTACATTTTATCATAGTTATTTATGTACGCACCTTAACTGCTCAGTAAAGTAAAACTCAGAAGCTATGTTCTGCTCATCATGAAAACCCGGCAACACAGGAGTTCCCGCTGAGGCACGACTGGATCGGCGGTATCTCCGGAGCGCTGGGACACAGGTTGGATCCCTAGCTTTGTACAGTGGGTTAAGGAGCTGGCACTGCCATACCTGCAGCGTAGGTCCCACCTGAAGCTCGGATCTGATCTCTGGCCCGGGAACTTCCATACGCCACAGGGTGGCCAAAAAATGAACAGAAAAAAGCCCCCAAACCCTGCAATACATTGTTCATAGTAGGCATTCAATAAATGTTTGTGGGAGGAACACACCATTCATTTGTATATTTATACATATATTTAATATATACACACAGCGCAGTAATTGGCACTGTTCTTTACATATGGAAGACATTCAATAAATATTATTGAATAAATTGCTATTTCCCATAAAGTTATGGTGACGCTAGTACCCGCAAACTGCCTATGCTTATAAAATACTGCAAAACTTTTAGGAAAAGATACGGTAAAACTAGAGTCAAAGTCAAAAACGGTCATATCTTTGGATAATAATCTCTCTTCTGGGATTTTGTCCTGAGGAAAGAAACAAAAACCAAAAACTCAAACTGAACTGAAAGAAACAAAAACCAAAAAACCAAACCAACCAAACAATAACAAAGTCTACAAAAATTTAGTATAGGACTTTTAAGTGAAAAATTAGAAGATATGATGGCACACATACAACATAATACTATTCAAATGATAGTTCTGATGGCTCATGAAAGATGCTTGTGATTGATGCTAAGAAAAACACAAAGTTCATATGCACTATGATATCCACTATGATAAGACAGAAATACTAATGGGAATAGCAAATATGCAAAAAAAAAAAAAGAAAGACAAATAGTTATTTTGAGATGCTGTCGTTATGGGTGATTTTCTTTCCTCCCCCAAAGTTTCCTTTAAATTTATTATTATTATTATTTTTGGCTGCATCTGTGGCATGTGGAAGTTCCCAGGCCAGGGATCAAATCGACGCCCCAGCAGTGACACTTGAGTTGCTGCAGTGACAACGCCAGATCCTTAACCCGCTGTGCCACAAGGGAATTCCAAAATTTATTATTTTTATAATGAAAAGTTTGGAATAGTCAACATTAATCTTTCCTTAATGTGGCTGTATTTCCCATAGACAGCTACGCAGTGAGGAGCAAAGCGTAAGTTAAAATGCCTGTTCATAGCTATTGCTCCAGTATTTAACTCTAGGACTCAGGTGATACCTGAACGGGGAGACTATTCTATGTCAGGAGTTACAGAGCACAGGCACGCTGGGCAGGTGCAGAAACAGATTTGGATGAGAAGGCAAGCAGTTAGACCCAGCAAAGGAATCTCAGGGACCACACAACTGATGGTCAGACTCACTCAAGGAAAGTATTAATACCAGTTTCTGAGAGGGATAAATGAAGAGGCTGTACTACGCAAAGAAGAGAGTGGAATGGGAGTTCCCGTCGTAGCTCAGTGGTTAACGAATCCGACTAGGAACCATGAGGTTGCGGGTTCGATCCCTGGCCTTGCTCAGTGGGTTAAGGATCCGGCGTTGCCGTGAGCTGTGGTGTAGGTTGCAGACGCGGCTCAGATCCCGCGTTGCTGTGGCTGTGGTAGAGAACACAGGAATCTGGGTAGAGAACCAGGAACAGGAATACAGCCATCCTTCATTCCTCTCTCTTCTTTTTTTTTTGTCTTTTTGCCTTATCTAGGGCCGTACCCAGGCTAGGGGTCTAACAGGAGCTGTAGCCGCCGGCCTACACCACAGCCACAGCAACGCGGGATCTGAGCCGCGTCTGCAACCTACACCACAGCTCACAGCAACGCCGGATCCTTAACCCACTGAGCAAGGCCAATTTTTTTAGGTTGGTTTAAATTTTTTTTTAATTTTAGAGTATAGCTGATTTACAATGTTTTAAATTTATATTAATTTTATATCTTATATAAAGTGTTTATGTAAATACACTTATGTAAGATATATTTATATTTACATATTTATACAAAACATTTATATTTATATATAATTTATATTTCATATTAAAATTAATTACATTTTACAATTAAAAATTTTATATTGGAGCATATTTGATTTTCAAAGTTGTGTTGGTTTCAGGTGTAGAGCCAAGTGATACAGTTATACGTACACATATATCCATTCTTTTTTCAAATTCTTTTCCTATGTAGGGTATTAGAGAATACTGAGGAGGTCCTCTTTTACCATCTATTAGCTCACACAAGTCTGTCAACTCTGCCAGCCAAATGGCGCTGGCTGCCTGCTTTTGTACATAAAGTTTTGTTGTTTTTTTTGTCTGTTTGTTTGTTTTGCTTTTTAGGGCTGCACGTGAGGCACATGGAGGTTCCCAGGCGAGGGGTCCAATTGGAGCTGTAGCTGCCGGCCTACACCACAACCAGAGCAACGCCGGATCTGAGCCGTGTCTGCGACCTACACCACAGCTCACGGCAACGCCAGATCCTTAACCCACTGAGGAAACCAGGGATCAAACCAGCAACCTCATGGATCCTAGTTGGGTTCGTTCCCACAAAGGGAACTCCATCCTGTATGCCAAGTTTTATTGCAACACAGCCAAGCCCATTCATTTATGTTCATGATTTCACACTACAATGAGGGCAAAGGGGTGTTAATTAGACAATACTCCAGGACAACAGAAGTTAAGTAGGAATGCTCTGGACACCAGATCTATGGACCCCCTCCCAGAAAGGCTGCTGGCACAAGAGCAGGTTTCAAAGCATACATAGGATCTGTTCAGGGGCTGCTTTTACACGCTCGTGGAAAGCTCAGATGGCTCCTCTTAGTGGTTGCTCCTACCTCAGTCGCCCTCAGACGCCTTTCTACTTCCTTCTCTCCATCCCAACTCCGCCCTAGGGCCAGTGCTGGTCCTTGAAGAGTCCAGCAGTTTGGGTACCACTCAGGGTACACACAGCACCTCGACTTTCATGAGAGCAAAAGGGGCAAAATTCACTCATCCTATCGAAATAAACCTTACTTACTTCAAATCATTACAAATAAGGTTTGTACCTGTCAGCTTCACTTGGTTTAATTATCGAGGCAACTCCTTACAATTCTACTCTTCTTTAAGCATTGTATGTTTTTCTTCTCAAATAATTTATTTAAAAATGACCATCCATAGAGTTCATCACAAAGAGACCCTAAGACAAATATGGTCTATTACCCAGTGATCTGAGCTTTTAAATACTCGCCAGCACCATTTGGAGAATTACTGAAGAATGAAGTTTCTAATTTTATCCTTCCAGAATCAAAAACAAAAGAAGGCATATATACCCCACCCCACCCCCAATACACACACTTATTTTCCCCCTAGTAAAAATTTCAACGCTGTGTCAAAAAGTAAAACAAAAGATGTTTAGAGTACCTTTAATGAAATCTAGGAATTTATAGCTTGTGAGACTATTCTCTGTGTGAACAGTAACAGCTCCTAGCTTTGAAACCTCTCTGAATGGCTTTCCAAATATTGCCACCTGGTGGAATTTCAGTTAATTGTTTCTTTGTTCTAGCGAGCTCCTGGAATATTAGATAGAGACTCGGAGCACCAGTAGGAAATAATAGAAGGTCAAATGATTATATCCTTTTTTTTCTTTCTTTCTTTCTTTTATTTTTTTTTTGCTTTTTAGCACTGAATACGTGACATATGGAGGTTCCCAGGTTAGGGGTCTAATTGGAGCTACAGCTACTGGCCTACGCCACAGCCACAGCAACGTAGGATTCGAGCTGCATCTGTGACCTACACCACAGCTCACGGCAATGCCGGTTCCTTAACCCACTGAGTGAGGCCAGGGATTGAACCTGCATCCTCATGGATGCTGGTCGGGTTCGTTACCCCTGAGCCACAACAGGATCTCTCTAGCGACTGTATCTTAAACACAAATCCCAAACTGAAAGGAATGAAGCTCTCTAAGCCTTCATCTCCTTTAAGACACCGCTCATTCTCCATTGCAAAGTCAACAGAGCAGTGGCCTTGACTTTTAACAAGAGGGAATAATCACTGATTCACAGGAATGTCATGAGGTCATCTGACTATATCTTGATATTCTCTTACTTCACTCAACACTCATAATATCTTCAAAATTAAACTTTCATAGGCTTGAGCATTTTGAGAGAAATTGCTGATAACACCTGCTTAGGCCTTAGTACACACGGGAAATGGAATTACTTTGAAACATGTCTTAATGAAGCATGTTTATTTGAATATCTGCTTTAATTGTATAACAGATTTTTGAAAATAAATTTGTTACAAAGGCATTAATAATGCACACTCCGATTTAATTGGTAAATAAGGAGTCAAGCAACATAATTTACTTTGAAATCTTACCTTGAGCATCCAGGCTCTCTCCCTGGCTGTCGAGATGAAATATTCCTCTGAGAAATGGGATACTGTGATAGCAAAAATGAAAAGAAAAAAGAGACCATTTAATATAATGAAAACATAAGAGTAAAAGAGTTATAATTTAGTTTACTGGCTGTGGCCAGGAATGGAAGAGATAATTAAAATGCACACAACATCCAAATTTAGTTGATTTGACCATTTGAGAGAGAGTAAGTCAGCCAAACAATAGGGTTCTTAAACTCTATTATTATAACAATTCTTGGGTTGATTAATTACAGTTTGTGAATATTTATATAATGCCAGTTCTACGAAGAGAACTCTTGCCCTTCGCCCTTTGATAGCCTGATGAGATGCAAGCAGTGACTTCAGTGGGGTTTTGTTTTTTCCGCCTCGCTTTTTAGGGCCGCAACCAAGGCATATGAAGGGTCCCAGGCTAGGGGTCTAATCGGAGCTACAGCTGCCGGCCTAGGCCAAAGCCATAGCAATGTCAGATCTGAGCCGCATCTGCGACCTACACCACAGCTCATGGCAACTCTGGATCCTTAACCCACCGAGTGAGGCCAGGGATTGAACTCGCAACCTCATGGTTCCTAGTCCGATTCATTTCTGTTGTGCCACAACGGGAACTCCTCGGAGAGGTTTCAAATGCCAACATCAACTCAAGTATCAACTCCCCCAAACTTGGGTTAATTTGCATTTTTTATCTCTAGTACCAACACAGGCTTATTTTTCTGATTAAAAGAGGAATTTAGTTTTAACTGAATAAGCACTATAAATAATGGCAGGATCAAACTTCAAAATATATGCACCCTTAAGTAATCATTTACTTTATATGAATTTGCTATTTATCTTTGAAACATGCTCTGACTAAACGATAAGACAGGAAATTGATGAAGGTCAGATCCTGTTCCAGAGGCTGAGAAATGCGTGGGAACTTCGTGTTTTGAGGGTCCCAGGTTGGGGGTGGGGTGGATGGTAGCCGGGGGATGCTGCTCGTGGCTCCAGCGGATGCAGCTAAAAAGGACCCGAGATGCAGATGTGGAGGAACCTCGGAGGTCTTCCCACCACCCCAAGAAACAGATGGCAATGACCTCTCCCCACCGGTCACCTAAGCCCCAGCCTGCACATTGCTCTATGTGGCCTTTTCAGAAATGACTTTGGTGCTTGTTTAGCTTAAAATCAATTGTATAAAAACAGAGTATTTGTGGTAGATCCAAAACCATGTGATTAATCCCAGACATAGTCCTGGAGATGTCACTTGGAGAAGTGTTTTTTTTTTCTTTTTATGGTCGTACCTGCTGTGTATGGAAGTTCCCATGCTAGAGGCTGAAGTGGAGCTGCAGCTGCAGGCCTATGCCACAGCCTCAGCCCTAGCAATGCAGGATCTGAGCCACATCCTCTACCTAAGCGGCAGCTTGGGGCATGCTGGATCCTTAACCCACTGTGTAAGGCCAGGGATTGAACCCACATCCTCATGGACATTACATTGGATTCTTAACCCACTGAGTCCAAAGGGTACTTGAGAAGAGGACTTTTTTTTTTTTTTTTGGTCTTTTTGCCTTTTATCTAGAGCCGCACCCGCGGCATATGGAGGTACCCAGGCTAGGGGTCTAACAGGAGCTGTAGCCACCGGCCTTCGCCACAGCCACAGCAACGTGGGATCCGAGCCGCGTCTGCAGCCTACACCACAGCCACAGCAATGCGGGATCCGAGCCGCGTCTGTGACCTAAACCACAGCTCACGACAACGCCGGATCCTTAACCCACTGAGCAAGGCCAGGGATCGAACCCGCAACCTCATGGTTCTTAGTGGGATTCGTTAACCACTGAGACACGAAGGGAACTCCAGGGAAGAGGACTTTTAAGAAAGGGAATACAGAGGCATTTTATACTTTTTCTACAAGGGAAAGAGGAGATGGTGTAAGAAAAAAATGCAAACAACAAAGTGAAAAGTGCTGCCAGAGCAAATAAAGGTAATAGCTGAATTTTCTGCGTTATACCATTCAATAAGAGAATTCCAGAGCAAATCATAGAATCTGGCTTGTGCAAAAATCAGAAAATTTAGGCGTTCCCATCATGGCTCAGGAGAAACAAATCTGACTAGTATCCATGAGGACGTAGGTTCAATCCCTGGCCTTGCTCAGTGGGTATCCCGTGTTGCTGTGAGCTGTGGTGTAGGTCGCAAATGCGGTTTGGATCTGGTGTTGCTGTGGCTGTGGCTGGCGGCGACAACTCCAGTTCTACCCCTTGCCTGGGAAACTTCATATGCTGTAGGTGTGGCCCTAAAAAGACAAAAAGAAAAAAAAAAACCCAGAAAATTTAATGTGAATGGTTTCAGGAACTGAACCCAGGTAAGCTGATAATTTTTTTTCCTTCAGATACAACAGGTAGAATTTCTTTACATATTTTACAGAATTTAATTTGATGAGTATTTCACATTTTCCCATAATTTAATGAGCTAATAAAAGTTAAAAAAAGGTTTTTTTCTAAAACTATTCCCAGCCACATCCGTTTCTTTTCCTAAGTCCTCCAATCTTCTAGAAATTTTAACTGAATCAGAATAAAAGTTTCATTTGCTCTTTATTTAACTAGTAGCCAGTAGCTACATATCCAGGCAAAGTGTTGGCTACCAAGCTAGGAAGAAAGAGCATAAGGTTCCTGGTTTATCTATCTACCAGATAATTAGCCCTTAGAAAAGTCAGGATTGGCCTGTATAAAATTGGCCTTTTTCAGTTCTGACAACAGCGCCTTGCTAATTTTCAACAGCTGCAATGGATCAGCTTGGAGAAGAATGAGACCATTTATTGAACATCGCTGCATGAGTCATTTCACATATTTTATCTAATTGAACCCTCAAAACCATCATATTACAAATGAAAAAATGGAGACTCAGAGCAGTGGAGCGGTTTTCCCAGTAGCAGGCAGCTTGAGTGACAAGTTCTAATTGAGTCTGACAGACTCTGCTGTTTCATCACACAACACCACTGTAAAAGCCAGGCCTTAGCCATTTATTTCAAGCACCCAGAGAACATTCGGGCCACTCCTGGGCTACAGCGGGTGCTCAATAAGGCATGGCTTGGTGAGGGTGGAGGTCTAATGTCTACGAGTTGCACACTTTTTAAAAAGATTGACTCAAAAGGGATCACTGTTTAAATGCATATAAGTGCAGAACTATGAAACTTTTAGAAAGAATTAAAACACAGGAGAGGAGTTCCCATCGTGGCTTAGCAGTTAACAAACCCAACCAGCATCCCTGAGGACGTGGGTTTGATCCCTGGCCTCGCTCAGTGGGTTAAGGGTCCAGCATTGCCATGAGCTGTGGTGTAGATCGCAGATGCAGCTTGGATCCCAAGTTGCTGGGGCTGTGGTGTATGTCAGCGGGCTACAGCTCTGATTGGACCCCTGGCCTGGGAACCTCCATATGCTGTGGGCGAGGCCCTAAAAACACAACAAACAAACAACAACAACAAAAACACAGGAGAAAAAATCTTTAGGATCTAGGGCCTGGCAAAAAATTTTTAAGCCTTGACACCAAAAACACAGTCCATACAAGAGACAATTGGTCAACCAAATGTCCTCAAAATTAAGAACTGTTGTCCATGTGAAGCGGATGGAAATATTTGTTGTCCACATATTTGACAAAGAACTGGTATCTAGGATAAATTAAGAACTCTCAAAATTCAGTTAAAAACAATTAGAAAATGGGCAAAAGACACCGGTAGACATTTAGCTGAGAAGGATAAATGATAGGAGATGAGTACATGGAATGACATTTGACTTCATTAGCCATTAGGTAAGTAGAAAAAAAAAAAACAAACAGTGAGATATCACTAGACACTTGTCAGCATAGCTAAAATAAGAAATAGTGACAATCTGAAATTCTGATGAGGATGAGAAGAAACTAGATCATTCATAAACTGCTCACGAAACTGTAAAACGGTTCCACTACTCTAGAAAACATTTGATTGTTGAGAAAATAAACAAAATCCCAAATGAAACATACAACCGCCATGCAACCCACCAACTGTACTCTTGGCATTTTCCCAGAAAAAAGTTAAAACTTATCCTTAGTATATTTATCCACAGTAGCCCAAATTGCGAGAACTCAGATGTCCTTTGACAGGTTAATGGTTAAACAAACTGGTACCTCCATCTTACAGCATGTTACTCATTCATAAAAAACAACAAAGAAACAACTATTGATACCTACAAAAAGAATCCTGGATCGATTTCCAGAGAATTATGCTGAGTGAAAAAAGCCAGTCCAAAGGTTAGATACTATATGGTTCCATTTATCTAACGTTCTTGAAGTAGAAAACCACAGAAAGGGAGCGTGGATGGGTGGCTGTCCAAGGTTGAGGAAGGGGTAGGGGGGCTGGAGGGAAGAGGTTATGGTTATAAAAGGGCAACATGAGGTGTCCTTGTGATGAGAGGAGTGTTCTGTATCTTGAACCTGTGTCAGTGTCAACAACCTGGTTACCGCGACCTTGTATATAGATTTGCAAGATGTTACCATCAAGGGGGAAACGGAGAGGAGGGTACAGAGATCTCTCCGTATTGTTTCTTACAATTACATGTTAATGTAGATCGTCTCAAAATAAAAAAATTAACCTAAAGGAGTTCCCGTCGTGGCTCAGTGGTTAACAAATCCGACTAGGAACCATGAGGTTGCGGGTTTGATCCCTGGCCTTGCTCAGTGGGTTAAGGATCCGGCGTTGCCGTGAGCTGTGGTGTAGGTTGCAGACGCGGCTCGGATCCCGCATTGCTGTGGCTGTGGCGAAGGCCGGCAGCTACAGCTCCTGTTAGACCCCTAGCCTGGGAACCTCCATATGCCACGGGTGCGGCCCTTGAAAAAGGTAAAAAAAGACAAAAAAATCAACTTAAAAAAATCAGATTAGACAGCCAGTAGAATTGAGCAAGATACTTCCCTTATTATTACTTTTTTTAAACGTTTTAGAGAAGAACAAAAGTCCCAAGGCAGTGGGCCAGTTGGGTCAAGAATTTGCTCTATCTTAGGCAGATCCAAGAAAAGTAATCTCTCACCCACGATTTTATCATTCAGAGCTCACTGCCAGCATTTCCTGTCCACTCTTGCCTGTCTTGGAATATTCTCTGCCATTATCCTCCCCTTTCTCCTCTATTTACCTTCCCAGCTTTAAAATTAAAAATACAGATACAAATACACACATCCCAACCTGGAAGTGACTTTTCAACAGCAGTTTGATACACATTCCATTTTGAAAACACTCTCTTTTAGAGTTCATGCTTTCTACAAATTTCCAAAATTCCCATGTCTTATTTGCACAGGAATAGAATGTCATCCTTTGCGGTTCATTGACGACAAGGCAGATATTCTGTATCCTACCCTGGGGCACACACTATTTAGGACCTAATCATGATCACCCCACAAAGAAGAGCTACCACTGGCGGTTCCCCCCCAGCTCCCCCCACCCCCTTGCCCGCCTTAGGAGAGACGATGTTGACTTGTACTCTTCTTTTGAACCCTAGGCAGCCCCTCAGAAATGAGCACCTGAAGCCAGCTGCCTTCTCCTGGCTTGTCTGTTGGATTTATTTCACTTGAAAAGACCAAATATCACCGTTAGCATATCAAACTCTTGGCGTTCCTGTCCTGGCTCAGCAGTAAAGAACCCGACTAGTATCCATGAGGACGCGGGTTCGATCCCTGGCCCTCCTCAGTGGGTTAAAGGATCTGGTGTTGCTGTGAGCTGTGGTATAGGTCGCAGAAGTGGCTCGGATCCCGTGTTGCTGTGGCTTATGGGGTAGGCCGGCAGCTACAGTAGCTCTGATTTGACCCCTAGTCTAGGAACTTCCATATGCCACAGGTACAGCCCTAAAAAGACAAAAAAAAAAAAAAGAGTCAAACTCTTAACAAAGCACATTTTGTGTTGCGACCCCTCTCCCCAAATCCTCTGGAAATTTCCAATCTTGTCTTTTTTTTTTTTAGGACCGCAGCCGTGGCATATGGAGGTTCCCAGGCTAGGGGTTGGATCAGAGCTGTAGCTGCCAGCCTACACCACAGCCACATCAGATCCTAACTGCATCTGTGACCTACACCACAGCTCATGGCAATGCCGGATCCTTAACCCACTGAGCGAGGCCAGGGATAGAACCCGCGTCCTTATGGTTCCTAGTTGGATTCGTTTCCACTGCACCACGATGGGAACTCCCGATCCTCTTTCTTTGAACAAACTCAGAATTCTGGCATCCCAGGTGTGGGGTACAGCAGAACCATCCCAGCTCAAGAAGCCCCCTGAAAGACCACCTCCTCGTCTGGCCATAAAACCACCGGCACATGAGATACATCAGAATAAAAAAAGGGTTGTTATTTGGTTTTTCAAATAAGACAATCTGGGGGGTGGGGGGATGCACTGAGGGTTTAGGATGCAAATGCTATCAAATTGACTTGTGATGATTTTTGTACACCTATAATTGAAATAAAATTCATTATGCAAAAGAAAAAAACACGTTTAAGAAATGCGAAAAAAAAAAGGGGGTTGTTAAAATATTGCCAGTCACGCCTCAGCCTGGAAGGGGAGAGTTCTCTCTTCTTTCAGTGCTACTGGCCAATGAGACTTCTGATCAACATGAGGTTAGAACATTCTCCTGGCAAAGAGGCAGGAATCACTGCCTCCCCGGCTGCTCCTAGCTTTTCTAGGAAGAGGACACCATGGGGACCCGAACCCCAGTTTCCCTCCCAGGAGTCGACTCAGCTATCTTTGGATCTTCAGAATGAGCCGTGTCTTGAATTCCAAACTCCCCATAGCTGCTCCGAGAGACTGAATCACCGTACTGGTAGACCACAGCCTGGCGTGTGAGAGGCCCACGGCTTTCTAGGAATAAAGGGGCTCGTATGCCTGAGCAGAAGCTCACAGAAGATGAATCCTCAGACTATTATCAGCCTTCCAGACAGGCCCTGCCTCCACATGCGCTGCTTCAATTAGTGATCTCCGGTTGAGCTCAGGGCTTTCCCAAGGAGCACCAGAGAAAGGCCAAGAGGCTGCCCAGTTCAACTCCCCGGGGGACCAGAGGCATGACTGCCTGGAAGCAAAGAGCTGGGCACACCCCAGGCAATCCAAAGCATTGAGCTTATCCTACAAGCAATGGTCAAATGACACTGAGTCTTGGGTAGGAAATACGGTACCATGCGTTCCTCTCCTTAGGAAAGGCAGGCTCCACACGACCCATCTTGCATATTAAAGGGCTTTTGGAAAATGACAGCTGGCTGATAAAGGGATTTTGGTGGGATCTGTGAAGAATGGTAATGATGTTATAAAAGTCTTATGGCCGTGTGATCTGGGCGTCTATAAAAATAAAAGATCATCCCAAGAGACTATCTAAAGCGATAACTATAATTAAATTAAAATTCAGTCCTTTTCATACAAACTGAGCCTAACTCCCTCTTCTAGGCTCCTCCTTCATCCATCTGCTCTTAGCTGGAGAAGTAGATAGACTGCCCTTTCTATTCTAGAACATTCCTAGTGCTAATGTAAAAAAGAAATAAAAAAAAAAGACGACACAAGACAAACTGCCTTTGAGAAATACTGCATACATTGTATTTCTGTGAAATATTTTTGATAATCATTTTTCACTTCTTTCGTCCGTTGAAAATCTAATATCCTTGAAAAGAGAGTAGTTTAATAGAAGAACAGCTCTCCGGCTCACAAGTGTAATTGATAATAAAATGTAGCAGCATGTTCATGAAGCAGGAAAGCAACACAGAGAACAGTATCAGATTGGCTTAGAGTCCAGGGTTCAAATTTGTTGCTCAGGTCATAGTGGAAACTAGAACCTTGCTTTACCTGTGTCCTGCCTGTAGTTGGTTATTCCTTTGACCACCCAAAGAGGCAACATTAAAAGCCTAAGAAGGGGGAGTTCCCCTTGTGGCTCAGTGGTAGCAAACCTGACTAGCATTCATGAGGACGTGGGTTTGATCCCTGGCCTCACTCAGTGGGTTAGGGATCTGGCATTGCTGTGGGCTGTGGTATAGGTCACAGACGTGGCTGGCATCCCAAGTTGCTCTGGCTGTGCTGTAGGCCAGCAGCTGTAGCTCCGATTTGACCCCTAGCCTGGGAACTTCCACATGCTGCACATGCAGCCCTAAAAAGAAAAAAAAAGTTTCAGAATATATATATACATATATTTGAAGCAATGGGGCACCAAGTTTTGACCTTTTTTTTTTTTTAACATGAAGTTCCTATTCATTCACTTGTTCAACATTTATTGAGTACACAACAGCTACTGTTTACATGTATGCAGCAGGTGCTGGACCAAGTATGTTACATATGTCAGCTCATTTACTCCCAATAACCCTCTGAGGGGTGCTCTTTTTATTCCTGTATCTTTTTTTTTTATTCCTATCTTATGGATACATGAACTGAGGCTTGTGGCAGGGCTGGGATTCAAACTCAGGTTTTTGGACTTCAGAGCTGGAGCTCTTGAATGCTCCCTTACACACCTATTTTATCCCAAGCATCATGCTCGGTGCTAGGGCTCTAATACACTGTGCAGCCACTAAGGAGCTTACAGACACGCATGCGTTAATGATTCCATCATGCGGCTGCGAATGCAATGACACTGACAGGGAGAATGGAACCCAGGGGAAAAACGTTTGCCTGCTAACCTCTCGGAGAGCAGGTCGAGTTTGAAAGCCATTTAATATTTCAGAGTCACCTGGGACTTTTGTTAAAATTCAGAGGATGGTTCGATAGATTGGGGGTGGGGTCAGAGTCCCCCTTTCTAAAAACTTCCTGCTGATGTCTCTGCTGCTGATCTGGGGGCCACACTTTGAGTTGCCAGGAAGGTGGTCTCTCCTCATCAGAGCTCTTTCCATCATCTGCTGGATGGTAACCTTAACCACCCAGCTTAGTTAAATGGGCCACTCACTCAGATGATCCCAACCAAAACAGATGAACTTAGAGCTCAGACCTTATACTCAGGGCTAAGTCACCACAAATTTAAGGAGGCTAAATCCATCCTCAGGGCACCCCACCATTTTCCTCTTGTTTCTCCTCTCTCTTCATATCCCTAATCTTCCGGTGGTCATGCACTCATCCAGAGTTTTAGGTCCTTAGAGAAAGTTCCGTCCTTTCCAGAATGATATATGCTTAACTGAATAATGAATCCATGTAAACAGGTTAGAGTAGGATAGTGACATACACCTGGTATTTCTTCTCTGCCAATCTGAATGGCTGGTTCTGAATCTTGTTACATAAGCACCCCCAATGAAGCCACTTACTTTTCCCTTGCGTAGACAACTGACTCAGATGAAGCCACCACACCCACATCTAGTGTGTTGTGAAGAGAGTCAGGACAATGCTCGGAGGACCCACTAAACCCTATTTGTCCAAAGCAAACAAGGGGCTAAAAAGTTACCTCTGCGAATACTCAAAATCTGCACAAAACTACAGTGTACTTAGACCATCACTCTGCCTCAAAGCGTCAGGTTCAAAGTGACTTTTGAGATTGCCAGCACTTGTAACAACACTCCTAGACACATCAACATGGACTCACTAGCTGCCCTTGCATTTTCTTTCTTCTTTTTGTCTTTTTTTTACCTTATCTAGGGCCGCACCCGCGGTCTAACAGGAGCTGTAGCCGCCGGCCTTCGCCATAGCCACAGCAACACGGGATCCGAGCCGCATCTGCAACCTACACCACAGCTCATGGCAAAGCCGGATCCTTAACCCACTGAGCAAGGCCAGGGATCGAACCCGCAACCTCATGGTTCCTAGTCGGATTCATTAACCACTGAGCCAAGACGGGAACTCCCTGCCCTTGCATTTTTAACTGAGGGAAAACAAGTGACCATCAAGGGCTGAGGATTAGGAGTCCTTCCTTACCTGTGATTGACTGTGTACTAAAGGTGGAGTTGTCAATCAATTGTTTTGAAACCCTATGCATCTTTCCCCGGGAAATACAAGTTAGTTAGAGGCTAAGATAGTGTTGTAATTCAGTATCTTTAGGGGTTAAAGAGACAACTGAGGGCTACTCAAAGAATCCAAATATCATTTGTAAACCCGCCTGGAATAAGGAACATTGGACCTGGAGTAACATTCCTGAGCTTGAGGTTTTTCCCAATTATGTGGGTTTGGGCGTGGCATTTCAACTCTGCTGGGCCCCAGAATTCCTGCTGTGATTCAGTGGGTTAAGAACCTGACACAGTGTCCATGAGGATGTGGGTTCATTCCTTGGCCTCATTCAGAGGGTTAACGATCTGGCATTGCCAAAAGCATGGGTTGCACACAAATGTGGCTCAGATCTGGCATTGCTGTGGCTGTGGCACAGGTTGGCAGCTGCAGCCCCGATTCACCCCTAGCATGGGAGCTTCCTTATACTGCAGGTGTCTATTTAGGAAGACCTAAATAGACATTTCTCCAAAGAAGAGATATGGATGGCCAACAGGCACATGAAAAAATGCTCAGCATCACTAATTATTAGAGAAATGCAAATCAAAACTACAATGAGGTACCACCTCATGCCAGTCAGAGTGGCCATTTTTATTGAAAGGTCTACAAATAACAAACGCTGGAGAGGATGTGGAGAAAAGGGAACCCTCCTACATTGCTGGTGGGAATGCAAATTGGTACAACCACTATGGAAAACAGTATGGAGGTACCTCAGAAAACTAAATATAGAACTACTACATGATTCAGGAATCCCACTGCCGGGCATGTCTTCAGACAAAACTTTCATTCAAAAAGATACATACACCCCTGTGTTCATTGCAGCACTATTCACAGTAACCAAGACATAGAAACAACCTAAATGTCCATCGACAGATGAATGGATTAAGAAGATGTGGTACATACACACAATGGAATACTACTCAGCCATAAAAGAGAACAAAATAATGCCATTTGCAGCAACATGGATGGAAGTGGAGATTCTCATACTAAGTGAAGGAAGTCAGAAAGAGAAAGACAAATACCACATGATATCACTTATATGTGGAATCCAAAATATGGCACAGACGAACCTATCTGTAGAACAGAAACAGACTCACAGACATGGAGAGCAGATCTGTGGTTACCAAGGGGAAGAGGGAGGGAGTGGGATGGACTGGAGACTGGGGTTAGTAGATGCAAACTATTACATTTAGAATGGATAAGCAATGAGGCCCTATTGTGCAGCACAGGAAACTATATCCAATCACTTGTGGTAGAACATGACAGAAGATAATAGCTGAAAAAATGTATATATATGTTTATATATATATATATATATAATATACATGTTTATATATATAAATAACTGGGTCACTTTGCTATACAGCAGAAATTAACAGAACATTATAAAACTATAACAAAAAATTAAAAACCCCACAAAAACCTCTTGGCCCTAATTTTCATGGTTTTCTGTAAAGTACAGCTACTTAAGTGTTTGCGGCTAGGTGTAAAAAATATTTAGCAACTGTAAATTTCTAGGTAAGTGGAAAACCCTTATGTTTATTATTTTCACTGGTAAATAACTGAATGCATCTCATCAACTGGGTCTGACTATTAATTAGATGGTCAGGAAATACCAAAATAAAATTGACTCTAGGGGAAGGCACTAGCTTACACAGATTGGGAGAGAATGCCTGTCTAAAAGGACCTTGTAGATGCGGTCTCGATGAAAGGGACCCCAAACGATTCTTTAAGCAGGACCCTCACTGGCCCTTCTGCAGCCTATTTTGATACTGCCTTTTCTGTAGTCTGTGACTCAGCAAACCTCACATTTTGAGCACCGTCTCTCTAAGGTTGGCAGTCAAGAAAAAAGAGCAAAAACACAAAAACTTTGTTTTGGCCCCAAGTGGAATTCTTCCTGTTGGCTTTACGTGGAACTCTAACTTATAAGATTGTTGTGGGGATTTCAGGCTTTGTAGATAATCACTTCATCTCATGCAGTGTTTAATAATCTGATTTCTTTCACATCTTTCGGACCCCAGAGAGCCTAATTTTTCTGCTTCCTTGTTCCTCCCCATCCCACAAAATCCTTCCTTCCTGCTCCCCGAGGAGAGAGCCAACACTGACCTGTTAGTGGAGCACCGTGGGCTTGAGAGCCAGGAGGGTGCCTAGCTGATCCATCAAACACTGTCAAAAGCAAACAGTGAGGAAAAAAAAAAAAAAAAAACACCTCTAAGACTCTGAAATTACTAAGTTTTTGGTAGTAGGGAAAGCCTCCATGCTTCAGTTTTCCACCTAGAAAAATAATGGATTAAATGAGATGATCTCTAAGGCTCCCTGTGGCTCTAAATATCCAGCTGCCCCTCGAGCAAGGTGGGAGGTTAATTCAAGTATAATCTAGAGTCATTAGGTCCTTCATATCCAAGGTTCCTCTGCGTCTGAGGGTTCCGCCAGCCAGGAACCATGTTGTACCATAGTCGTTAACTATTTAAAAATGTTTGAGTATAAGTGGACCCGTATATTTCAAATCCATGTTGTTCAAGGGCCGATTGTACTATGGTCCTACCTGGCATAATGAAAGGAATACAGACAGGTACTGATTTAGTGGGACCACTTCTGCCAGGACTCACCAGTTATGCCAGACCTCCACACCTGCACCGTCTGGTCACACGAGAACATCTTGGGGTCACATTTCTGGAGTCCAGAGTGCAGTGACACTGTGGTCCAGTTGGGGGAAGTCTTTGTTCCTCAAGCACCATCCTGCATCAGTGATGGTCCCAGGGCCATAAGATGAAATCAGGAACAATTCTTACCTCTGGCCACAGCTACTGACATTTAGCCTTTCCACATTTTCTAGCATTCAACTGCAATCTTTTAAGAGAGAGTGCCCTTTGGATGCCCTTTGGATGCAGGCTTTCATTTCTTTGCCTGTATTGGGGGTGCAGCAGAATGCAACTCACTGCTATACCATACAACTCACTGCTAGATTGCGTTGGTAGGTCTGCTTTTCTCACGATTTTTCCTTCCCTTTAACTGGATCTGATATATGACGTCTCTGTATCCCAGTGCAGGCTGACAGGTGGAGAGATGCTCACCGCCCACCACCGCACACACAGGACGCACAGGGCACGGGGCGCGCAGGAGGCTCTCCCAGCAGATGCTTTGAAAAAGGCATCTACACTGCTTTCATATTTTGATGAGCTGCAACGGCATTCTGTTAAGTGGAAGTGGAAGTCTGAATCTTACTGCTTCTGCCTATTACAATTTGACTAAATAATCTGAGGTGCTAGTAGACAACCAAAACTACACGTTTTTCCTCAGTTGTTGAAAAAATGTGCGGATTTCTCTCCAGAGGGCAAAAAGTACAGTTCTCAGTGCATTTTCTACTGTATTTTTTTCTAAGAAAGATGGATAAACAACCACCTTTCAGAGCACTGGGATATCTTCTGAGAAAATGATGTGTTAAAGATAAGATCCCCTCGGAATTCCCGTCGTGGCTCAGTGGTTAACGAATCTGACTAGGAACCATGAGGTTGCGGGTTCGATCCCTGGCCTCGCTCAGTGGGTTAAGGATCTCGCGTTGTCGTGAGCTGTGGTGTAGGTCGCAGACACGGCTCGGATCCCGCGTTGCTGTGGCGAAGGCAGGCAGCTACAGCTCCTGTTAGACCCCTAGCCTGGGAACCTCCATATGCCGTGGGTGCGGCCCTAGATAAGGCAAAAAGACAAAAAAAAAAAAAAAGATAAGATCCCCTCTTTACTGAGAATCATAGGGGCCCCAAGTAAGTTAGCTGGGATGGATCTTTAAGCAGAACTGGGAGGAGAACCAGGTCCCTTCGCAATCAGTTTTAAATGATAGTTAATAATAAAACTGATAAGGATGATATTGTGCCTAATTTGCAAAGATTTTTAAAAGACGATCATTGAATGAAGAGGTTAATCAGAGACAACCACTTTTTGTCTTTCTTTTCCCTTGAATATCTTAGTAGATGTTGCAGATGCTCTTCTTTGTTGACCGTCTTTTGAGTTCTTCATATCTGGGATAACTCTGACTTGCTCTTTTGGTTTTTAAATCTCTAGAGCTCATGATCATTAGTAATGAACATTGGTGTAGTTTTTCAAATAAGAGAAATCAGGGTGTAAAACTCTCTCAACCCAATTCACACAAAATGATTAACACAGTAACACAGCCCAAGGCTAGTAACAAGGTCATTTAACATTTTAAAACGAGCCCCCAACATGTGAAAAACAAAAACGCATACGGCTGTCATCAATAAATCCAATTATACCAATGGAAAAAAATGCATACAGCTTTCAGATTCCAAGAGCAACCCTCAAAACACCACTAAGCCTCACAAGAATATGTTGCTAAATCTCTTTCCATTGGGATGGGCCACCACCCCCAGGGGAAAACATGACTCAAATGGACTTCGGCTTAATGTTACAATGTATAGAACACAATTGTTCTACCAGTCCTGCATGGCTCACCTGAGTCGGATTGCTCAACAGGTACGCTCCGAGGGCGTCAAATGACTTACAAACCCCACCCAAGGTCCACAGTCTGGGCAAACTGCCATGAGTAGTATCATCAAAGAAACTCGGATAAGCAGTTTAGGACAGAAAGACAACCTTGTACACTCTTCCACAAGGGATAAACCTAACTCTAAGACTCATGATTCCACTGGAGGTGGTATCCATGGTGATGGGTAAATACAGCTATAGACTCCCAAGGTGGGGGTGGGGGGAGTACACATTCTTGAATATACTCCTTGTGGTCTGTGCAGCTAATTGTGAGAGCTGTTGATAAGCGGTACCAGGAGCCTCCTCTCCCTTTCAAATAAGACAAACAATAGCCCTGTGGGACAGAGATGCTTCTTGTTTCTGGGTACAACTTGATTCCAAAGCCCTCATCAGTCTCCTGCTACTGCAAAACAGCAGCCTCCAGGGCTGAGCCTCCTTCCATCAGATTATCCACCTCCGAGTTCACACAACATTCCTTCCACAATGAAAAGACTTAGTGGTTTGTGAATCTGGTGAAAACTCCCCATGGTTCAGGTGCTGCTCACCCGAGTTTAGAAATATTGGTTATAGATATACGGGCACTCTGTCTACAATTTAAAATTAAGCATCTCGGCGTTTGCATTGTGGCGAAGCAGAAACGAATCCGATTAGGAACCACAAGGTTGAGGGTTCGATCTCCGGCCTCACTCAGTGCGTTAAGGATCCGGCGTTGCTGTGAGCCGTGGTGTAGGTCGGCAGCTGTAGCTCTGATCGGACCCCTAGCCTGGGAACCTCCATATGCCGTGGGTACGGCCCTAAAAAGCAAATAAATAAATAATAAATATAATAAACATCTAAAAAAAAAAAAATCCCCAGAGTATCGGTTTTGCTCTGAATGTAGGGAGTGGATGAGACTTGTGAGACGCAGGATGGGGAAGAAAAGTCCCAACCTGAGTTTTTATAGATAAAAAAGTGTGATTTATTTTAAACTGGAAAAGTGACTGATAATAACGATTCAAGACAAAAACAGCATAACGTGTCAGAATTAGAAGTCTTTTTGCAGCGTTCCACTGTTTATCTTTTCTACCACCTACCAGAGCTCCTTATCATCTCCCGTCGGGCAGCCACCGCCTGTTTCTCCCCTAAACACCCTGCCAGCAAGTGGCAAGTGCGAGTCCTCTGACGTGTTGGTGTTTAATATTAATTTTCTGTTGTGCCCACTGCACGGGGAAGTTCCCAGGCCAGGGACTGAACCCCACCCACAGCAAGGACCTGAGCCGCTGCAGTGACGGGGGAGCCTTAAGCCGCTGTGCCACTAAGAGGACTCCTAGAAATTACTATTTTAAGCACAAGGAATAAAGTTCCAGCTGCGCCATTTCAGAAATTTGCTGAGAAAAGCACCCCCCCACCCGGTAAGTTTTCCATAATACAGACTGCAACAAAAGAGACCGGAAATTAACAGGCCAGCAAGCGGGAGAGCCCTACCTGAGTGCCCCACTTCCCAGAGGGAAAATATCCCTTCTTCCGCATGTCTTCATCTACAAAGCAGCGGTGCTGGAAAACGGTGAAACAATTCCAAATATAAAACCTCTTACGAGTCAAGGGCCACGCCAGGACCCGGGAATGTGGAGACAACTACGCGATCATCACCATCCGCGGAGCAACGTATGTGCTGGGGGGGGCCCACGTGGGGGGAATTAAAGAGGAACGACGATAAACCACCTAACCTATCCTGGGTGGGTAGGCCGGTGGAAAGGGGCAGGGAGCAAGGTTTAAGAGGTAAGAAAAGACTTTCTCTAACAAGGTTTCTCCAGTGTTAACTCATAACAACAGACACCCGTGGTGGATCTTATTAAAGGACAGATTCTGATTCAGAATGTCTGGGGTGGAGCCCGAGTCTGGGCGTTCCTAAGATGCTCCACGGTCCGCGGAGCGCACCGAGTGGCTGGCGAGGCCCTAGAAGGATTAACACCTGCGATCAAAGTCTGAGCATGAATATCCAAGGAAAGTCATGCCAGGCAGAAGAACGCGCAGACACGGAAGCTAAAACGCTGTGTTGAAAGTGAATACGACATTCAATATGCTAAAGAAAATTTTTTGGTGAAATACTGTTGAACGTGAACAGAGACAACAGGAGTTTCACACGAAAACAAAAGTAGATTTTTGAGAATTGCATGAAGGTGGTGAGATTAGGAGTGCTTCATCTCATGCCTCTCTCTCATCTTTTCCAGACTTTTCACTAATGATTTTATATTGTGTTTATTTAAAACCACACACACAAAAAATAAGTTTCTTCTCCATATGCTGGGGGTTGAATTCTGCACTGGGGTGTCTTTTAACAAAACCATCATGCAGCCTCTTCCAATCCAACCTGTGACTGTTGAAGATATTAAGCTGCTTAATATCTGATGATGACAATTAATTATGATGGTGACATAAAAACATGTTTGTGAAGGAATATTTTATTTAAAAAGTTAATTTAAAATATTGAAGCATTTTTTTTTATAACCCATAAGTAAATTTTTCCTGGGGAAAAAAATACAGAAGGAATTGTATGGAATTCTGGCAGTATAAAAATTCTTGTGCCTTTTGACTTTATAGAGCAACGAGTGGTACCCTGATGAAGAACTCATTGCTTGGTGACCCAAAGCATGCCACTGTCCCCAGCCAGGAGGAGGACTTTAAATTCGGAGGAGCAGAAGGGAGAGTTGTGGCTGCCATGAACAAAGAGTCACAAGCTGCAGGTCTACTAGATTTGTGCTTGATGGTTCCATTCCCAGTGCATAGATGGAACTATTAAAATTTATCATCACCTGGAGTTCCTATCATGGTGCAGCAGAAATGAATTCTACTAGGAACTACGAGGTTGCCTTTTCCATCCCTGGCCTCACTCAGTGGGTTAAGGCTCCAACATTGCCGTGAGCTGTGGTGTAGGTCGCAGACGTGGCTCAGATCTGGTGTTTCTGCGGCTTTGGCTCAGGTTGGCAGCTGCAGCTTCCATTAGACCCCTAGCCTGGGAACCTCCATATGCCTCAGTTGTGGCCCTCAAAAGCAAAAACAAACAAAAAATAAAATAAAATTATCATCACCTTTCTTTTGAATTAGGTGTGTTGCAATAGACTACGATGTATAATTTTTTTTTTTAATGGCCGAACCCTCAGCACATGGACGTTGCCAGGACAGGGACTGAATCCAAACTGCAGCTGCAGCCTATGCCAGAGCCTTTAACCCACCGTGCTAGGCCAGGGTGGAACCCAAGTCTCCACAGGAACCCAAGCTGCTGCAGTTGAATTCTTAACCCACTGCACCACAGCGGAAACTCCGCATCATTGAATGTTTAGTCAACTGCCAGCCCTATCTGAAGCAAGTCACTAAACTAATCTTATGACCACACCATTATACACAACACAGTCATCACAAAGACCCAAACACACGTTATCTAACTTGATCCTTACAAGAATCTTGTGAGATAATGCTGGACTCTACTGTCTCTATTTGACAGGTGAGAAAACTCAGTTTTAGGCATGTTGATGAGGTTAAGGTCCCCAAAACAATTCAGAACTAGTTGTAAACATGAGGCCTTTTGACATGCTCAGCCCAATTCCGGAATCCTTTCTATGACACAACCCTATAACTTCTTAAAAAACAAGCAGGCAAGCATAAAGAGGGGGGGAGGTTTGGAGTTCCCTCCATGGCTCAGCGGTTAATAAACCCCACTAGGATCCATGAGGATGGGGGTTCAATCCCTGGCCTCGCTCAATGGGTTAAGGATCCAGTGCTGCCGTGAGCTGTGGTGAAGCTCGCAGACGCGGCTCGGATCCTGAGTTGCTGTGGCCGGTGGTGCAGGCTGACAGCTTTAGCTCCAGTTAGACCCCTAGCCTGGGAACCTCCATATGCCACAGCTGTGGCCCTGAAAAAAAAAAAGGTTTTGAACGCAAAAGGAATGGAGATCTATGGAGCCTTTTAAATTGCATTTTAAAACTTAAAATTTCATAAAAGTAGTTTGGAATCTGCCATAGGCCCCAACTGCATGTCTGTTGTTCAGTTTTAGAAAAACCTAGGGATGCAAACATATGGGTGTGTGGTGTTGGCATATAAATATCATGTCCATTACAATATAAGAAGTACACAAGCATGAAAAAGATTTGCTGGTGATTTGAGGACCAGGAAATATCTGCCACCTCATTTGTGGGTTCTCCATCAAGGACAAGCCAGAAAGTTATAACAGGCTGTTGAATCGGTTCTAGTGATTACATTTTTAAACTTACACTGATCTATTTTGTTACATAAGTTCATTATAAAACAATATTACAAATGGTCATTTAGAATTTTCATCTGAATAAAAGAGAATAATTGTATTGCAATCTGGATTGCAGATCTTGAAACGACTTCCTATGTGTTAACATAGACAGTTGTTAAGGATTATTTCAACATGGCGTTAGACATAAAGAACAATTTATGGTGAAAAAGTGGATCCTCTAGTTCAGACCAACTCAAACTTTAATGTATATACGAATCACCAATGAGTTTGTTAAAGTGAAGGCTCTGATTGAGAAGGTCTGGGTGGAGCCCCAAATTCTACATATCAAGGCATCCCTGGTAATGCTGATGCTACAGGTCCTGGGACTTCACTTGACGAGCGAGACATCAGTGGAGTCACCTAAGATTAAACTTGGATCAATGATGTCTCGTGAACAAGGTTGATGGGTTTCTCATGCTGGTATCACTTGAGCTAGCAATTTACCTGTTGATGTACTATCTTATTAAAAGGTCTGTGAAATAATAGAAAGTACCTTAAATAGCTCACAAAATAAAACAAAATTGCTCATTTTCTAGATCTGGCTTTATGTTTTATTTCCCTTTTTAAGCAAAGTGTGCAGGAAACTTCAGATAATAGATAAATGTAAGTTTAATGACTTTTATCAGATAATGATTTTTCTCTTTGGTAGGTGAAGGCAGCTAAGACATTTTATTACCCCAGAAATAGAGTCTGAGATCAGATATTTTTCGTTTTTTTTTTTTGCCTTTATCTAGAGCCACACCCGCGGCATATGGAGGTTCCCAGGCTAGGGGTCTAACAGGAGCTGTAGCCGCTGGCCTTCGCCACAGCCACAGCAACGCGGGATCGGAGCCGCGTCTGCAACCTATACCACAGCTCACGGCAACGCCGGATCCTTAACCCACTGAGCAAGACCAGGGATCGAACCCACAACCTCACGGTTCTTAGTCAGATTCGTGAACCACTGAGCCACGAAGGGAACTCCCTGAGATCAGATATTTTTCGGAGCAGGAAAGCCAGTCATATTGAGATTATGGGATAAAAGATCACATAACTTGGCAAAGACAAGATGAGAAAACAAAAATAAAACTTCAATCGTTCACCTCCAAAAAAGATGGGATGCCCAGTTAAATTTGAATTTTAGATAAAAGATTACTTTTTCAGTATGGATATACCCCAGGCAATATATGGGACATACTTATACTAAAAAAAAAAAAAAAAATCATTGTTTATCTGAAATTTACGTTTAACTGGGTGTCCTGTATTTTATCTGGCAACCATTGCTAAAAACATACCCTAGATTCTAGCTTGCATTTAAGTGCTAAGAGGGTCAATTCTGGGATGGAGAATTAACAGACCTAATGTCATTGTTGTTTAAACATTCCAACGACACATGGAATTGCTTTCTGGACTTGCCAATACCACACGGAGTTTCTCATGCCAATACTGCTATTGATTCACGGAAACTCCTTTTGGGAGATTTGTACCCAGAAGACTACACTCAAAGAAAATCATGATAGAGGGCAATCGGGAAGTGACGCCAACAGAAGCCATGTATCAACAGCTTCCTTTCTGAGGAAGGACCAGGTGGCTCGAAGCAGGAAGACTTTTCTTCTAGTTCCCTGTCTTTTTCACTTCTGGAGAACTGAAGATGCTCAATGAAAGCATGGAAATAGTGGTTTCTTTGTTAGATTCATGAGAAGTTCTTCTTAACACATCACATTTTGGCAGGTTGATTGGATTTAAGATTATCTTTGAAAGAGGGGAAGAAAGTGTAAGGTGGTTGCAGGCATTCTCTCCCTTTTTGCTTATCAGTTGTTGAAAGCCAACTTTACTAACTTAAAAAAATTATTTTTTAAATTGAGGTATGGTTGATTTACAATGCTGTATTAGTTTCAAGTGTACAGCAAAGTAGTTCAGTTATACATATCTATATGTATTTCAGATTTTCTTCCCTTATAGATTACTATAGAATATCAAATATACTTCCCTGTGCTATACAGTAGGTTCCTATTTTATTATCATTATTATTTTTTGTCCTTTTTGACTTTTTAGGTCCACACCCATAGCATATGGAGGTTCACAGGCTAGGGGTCTAACAGGAGCTGTAGCTGCCAGCCTACGCCACAGTCACAGCAATATGGATCCAAGCCATGTCTGAGACCTACACCACAGCTCACAGCAATGCCCAATCCCCAACCCACCAAGCAAGGCCAAGGATCAAGAACCTGCATCCTCATGGATGCTAGTCAGATTTGTTTCCGCTGAGTCATAACAGGAAGTCCAGTTATCTATTTTATATATGGTTGTGTGTATATGTTAATCTTAAACTCCTAATTTACCCCTCCCCCTTCCCCCTTTGGTAACCATAAACTTACTTTATCAGTCTGTGAGCCTATTTTTGTTTTGTAAGTGCATTTGTATCATTTTTTTTCAGATTCCACATATAAGTGATATCAAATGATATTTGTCTGGCTTTATCTGGCTTAGTTCACTTAGCATGATAATCTCTAGGTCCATTCATGTTGCTGAAAATGGTATTATGCCATTCTTTTTTACAGCTGAGTAATATTCCATTGTATATAAGCACAAAACCTTCTTTACCCGCTCATCTGTCAATAGACATTTGGATTGCCTCCATGTCTTAGCTATTGTAAATAGTGCTGCAGCTTTTTTTTTGGCCACCCCAAGGAATGTGGAGCTCATGGGCCAGGGATCCAAGTCTCAGTCTCAACCTAAGCCGCAGTTGTGGCAATGCCGATCCTTAACCCACTGTGCTGGGCCAGTTATCAAACCTGCATCCCAGGGTTCCCAAGATAGCACCAATCCCGTTTATCCATAGTGGGTGTTCCAGTGCTACAGCTTTTAAAGAGAGGAATCTAGTCTTCTGATTTCTCTTTTACATATGACAGTCAATAAAAAGTTTTAGATAATTTAGCAAAAAAAGCACAGGAATTGCCTCATTTCCCAGCAGCCTCTTTTTTTTTTTTGCTTATTTTCCCTTCTACTGACTTCAAATACCAATAGTCATCCCTGCCATGATGTTTTATAATTAGCCTAAGTTAGAATCAAGGTTTGTCTGTTAGCAAAATGCTTTTGAGTGTTTTGGCCCTGCCCCGAAGCAACTGACAGTTATGAAATTCCCTATTCTGGTTAAATATACCGTAAATCTAATTAATTCCTAACTTTAGTAACTCCTTTGGAGAGAACAAGTGATATATGTATGGCACACACTCTATCAAACAAAAGGTATTTAGTAACAAAAATTTAGTGGAATCTAAATTACGATAAGGGAAGAAAGTTCATTTCACATGGACTAGTTCCTTACCCAGTCAGCATAGGAGTTATGCAATCTCCTTTCTCCCCTTCCCAAATTACTCCATCAGGAACACTCGTGAGTTAAGTTACCTTGGAAGTTAGTTATCTACATGCCATTACTACAAATAGTCCTAGGATGAGGTTAAATGCAACTACATTAAAAAAATTACAGTTGACTTCCAATGTTGTGTTAACTTCTACCATACAGCAAAGCGATTCAGTTGTATATATAATATTCTTTTTACATTCTTGTTCATTATGGTTTATCTTGGGATACTGAATATAGTTCCCTGTGCAATACAGTAAGACCTTATTGTTATTCATTCTATACATAATAGCTTGTTTTTGTTTTTAGAAATGATTTAGCTAATCCCAGGCGCTTGAAAATTTACATATTTTATTGTGCAATGTTTGTGCAATGGTCTCTAAATTGAAGGTGGTACTGATTCTGGCTGGGATGAAGGAGACACGGATTATATATAACCCTTGAAGTGGCTCTATGAATCGAAATAGAACTCATTTGCAAATGGTCTCTGGCATTAACAAGTCATCAAAAAGAGGAAGTTCTCTTAACTGAGGAAAACTTTATGAGGTGACACAGCAAAAATTAAGGCAAGTTCCTATCAATGTTGTTGTCCTTCTTTCAAATGCTCTTTCTAGAACCTTAATAGTAGTCTGTGCAGCCTTGGCAGAAGGCAAATAATTTGAATTTCTGGATCATAATCCGATCTATTTTTATTTTTTATTTATTATTTTACTTTTTCTTTTTAGGGCTATACCTGCAGCATATGGAAGTTCTCAGGCAAGGGGTTGAATCAGAGCTACAGCTGCTGGCCTATGCTATAGCCACAGCAATGTGGGATCCAAGCCATACCTGTGACCCACACCACAGCTCATGACAAATGCCAGATCCTTAACCCTGAGCAGGGCCAGGGATCGAACCACATCCTCATGGATACTAGTTGGGTTTGTTATCTCTGAGGCACAATGGGAACTCCTGATCTATTTTTGAATTTCAAGACTTCAAACTAAATTGCCCATGGCATATTGTCAGCCTTTAATGATATCAGTGACTATATGTATATCTGCTTCTTATTTAACCAGCACTGCCTTGGTAAGTAGCCAGCAATTTACCCTAAAGGTGTACAAGCTGTAAGCAAATATTCCAGTAAAACTATTTTGGACACTATCATTTGAATTTCATATACTTTTCAAGGGTTCACAAATCTTTTTCCTAAAGTAACAAATTTCCACATCAAAAAAGAAAATTACAGGCCAATCTCACTGATGAACATAGATGCAAAAATTCTCAACAAAATACTAGCCAACTGAATCCAACAATACATTAAAAGGACTGTACATCATGATCAAGTGGGATTTATCCCAGGGATGCAAGGATTCTTCAATATCCGCAAATCAATCAGTGTCATACACCACGTTAACAAACTGAAGAATAAAAACCATATGATCCTCTCCATAGATGCAGAAAAAGCCTTTGACAAAATCCAACACCCATCTCTGATAAAAACCCTTCAGAAAGTGGGCATAGAGGGAACCTACCTCAACATAATAAAGGCCATCTATGACAAACCCAGAGCTCACATCATTCTCAATGGTGAAAAACAAATTTCCACATCATGTTTTAAGTGTATGAAGTGACAGTCAGTGAAAAACGTCTAGATCTGAATAGATCCTCAAGTTATGCATTCACATATTAAAACAAGTACACAAACAAATGCCCTATAGCCCGGAGCAAAAGGAACTTTGTACTGCCAATGAGTTGAGGCAAGTGTGACCATGGGCTTGCGGTCCAGAGTGTGTTTTTGCATTTTCTGGGAACTGTATCTTAATGTAAATGTATCTTAATGTAAATGTATCTTAATGTAAATAAGTATTGCGGTGTTTGGGCTCAGAAGGTGACCATATCACTAGAATTCATGTTATTATCAAAAATGTGCTGTTTTTGCAAATATACTCAATGGGGAAATAAATACACACAAAAGGGGAACATGAAACAAAACTGTCTTTTCTGATTAGTTGACCTCTGTCAGGAAACAATTTTTTTCCCCTTCTCTAAAGAGAAAAACTCTGAAAAAAAGACTAAGGTGTTTTCGTGTTTTGGCCATACCCATGGCATGTGGGGGTTCCCGGGCCAGGAATCAAACCCTCACCAAGCAGTGACCCAAGCTGCCACAGTGACAACACCGGAACTTTAACCCACTGCATCACAAGAGAACTCCAAGGCTCAGATTTTCAGTGAGCAATTCTCATTTAAAACTGAAGTATGTTGAATTAGAATAAACCCAGGGTCTGCAAACCTTGTCTCTAAATATTCAGTAAATATTTCAGGCTTTGTGGTACATACAGTCTTCGGTGCAACTACTCCACTCTCTGCAATAGCACAAAAGCAGCCATAGACAAGCTCTAAGAAAATAGTCCAATAAAACTATTTTGGACACTATCATTTGAATTTCATATAATTTTCAAGGGTTCACAAATTTTTTTCTTTTGCTATATTTTCAACCATTATGAAGTACAAAAACCAGGAGTTCCTGTCCCAGCTCAGTGGTAATGAACCCAACTAATATTCATGAGGATGCAGGTTCCAGCCCTGGCCTCGCTCGGTGGGTTAAGGATCCAGCATTGCCATGAACTGCAGTGCAGGTTGCAGATGTGGCTTATATCTGGCCTTGCTGTGGCTGTGGCATAGGCTGGCAGCTACAGCTCCAATTCGACCCCTAGCCTGCTGCAGATACCGCCCTAAAAACTAAAAACCAATCTTAGTTTGCAGGCCATACAAAAACAGTGGGTCATAGTTTGCTGATCCCTGGTGGAGTTTGCTGATCGGTAGATCAAATCATGGATTTCACCTCAACACATATTCAAAGCCATTGAACAAAGTATGTCAATAGTCATTTTTGAAGTGTGTAGATTACTAGGTTTGTTGAAAGCAAATTTAGCAATAATTCTATGCTATGAAGCTCTGCATAATAAACCCTATTTTGAACACTTCTCCTGACCTTTACGGTTGCAAATGTGGACCAAAGATTTTGCACAATTAACAGACTTATAATACTACAGCCAGACTATCCTGATGAAGGAGAAGAAATTCACTCTAAATGTTTAGGATGGTTGCAGGTAAACATGTAAACGAGCTGGATTTGTTCTTTGTGGTCTCTAGTAGGTGAACACTGCCAAAAGCCAGCTGTGAATGGAAATGTGCTGCCAGGAAGACGGCGAAGCATCATTTGAAAGACTATTTATTTAGTAAAGATGCTGTACAGGGGCATTTAACCTTTTGCTGTGACTAACCTTTAAGGGCCCTGGTATAAGTTACAAATCCTTACTTTGCTAATCTGGATAAGAAGCCAATGATGACTCTGATTGTTTGGGATTGGCCTAGTCCAAAGGTTGGTTATTTGAGAATAAAGTCAGGGAAAGCATGCTGTATGTGAAATTTCTCCTATTTCAAGGGTGGTGGCGGGGGATAATTAGAACTCAGCTTGTATAGCCAAAACCTCCAGGCAAGATTACATCAAAACCTAGTCAAGAAACAGCAGTATTGGAGTTCCCGTTGTGGCGCAGTGGAAACAAATCCGACTAGGAACCATGAGGTTGCAGGTTTGATCCCTGGCCTTGCTCAGTGGGTTAAGGCTCCGGCATTGCCATGAGCTGTGGTGTAGGTCACAGACTCGGCTTGGATCCCACGTTGCTGTGGCTGTGGTATAGGCTGGCAGCCGTAGCTCTGATTGGACCCCCATCAGTATTACAGACTAGACCCTGGAAAAGGAGTCAGGACTCCAGCTTTCTCCCCACTTTGGAAGATCATTTAATACTGGGATCTGTGCTGTTTGGCCCATAGGAATACTATCTACCCAATTATGTTTTGGGCCTGATATGTTACTAAGATCAATGGGCTGTGGATAACTTTAGGGTAACACTACTGGGTGGTTCTCAAAAACTTCAGAACTTTTATAGTCGAGGTGACACCCTTTCTTTCTACCCTGCCCTCTTTGGCCTACTTGTAAATATCAGAGAGCTAGGTTTTTACCATCCTCTGATGAACAGTTTCATTGTTTTTCCTTTTTTTTTTTTTTTTTTTTTTTTTTTTTTTTTTTTTTTTTTTTTTTTTTTTTTTGCATTTTAGGGCCGCACCCTTATCACATGGAAGTTCCCAGGCAAGGTGTCCAATTGGAGCTGCAGCTGCCAGCCTACACCACAGCCACAGGGGATCCAGTCAGGTCCGAGACCTACACCACAGCTCAAGGCAACACTGGATCTTTAACCTGCTGAGTGAGGCCAGGGATCGAACCCTCGTCCTCATGGATACTAGTCTAGTTAGTCACTGCTGAGCCACGACAGGAACGCCAGCAGTTTGATTAATCTGGATTAGTCCCATTTTTCTAGATTTCACTTCGGCCTTTCAGTATCTTACAAGGGGATGAAATTCAGAAGAGCATTCCCAGTGACTTTTCCCAGCTACAGGAAATGAGAGTGGGTTCATTTATGCCATTTTGGCCTTTGAAAATTCTTACTGACATTTATTTTTGCTGGTCTCCAGCAAGGAATATATCCAAATTCCCATTTTTAGATATGCTGGCTTCTTAAATGTATTTGTGCTATTTTAAATGTAGGCAGACAATAAAAGCTATTAACCTGCCAGTTGTCCTACTCTGCATTAACTCACCTAGCTTAATTAATTCTTTTTGGCATCCACATGATTAAATACATGTTTTTTTACATAATAATGGGTAGAGAGCAAAAATTTGTGAACTTCACAAGAATGCTTTGCTTACAAATATTCTCCCCACCTTCTGATAATGTTCAGTACAAACACAAAAGGCCTGAGCTGTGTGTTAGTGGAGCTATAGACATAAAGGCTCCTTTGCAATAACAGAATACCAAACAGGATACATAGATGCTACGAGTGTTTCAAATCAAGTGCAATAGCTGACGAGATATTGAATGCTCGCTGTGGGCCAGGTGTGGTTGTTCCCCCTTAAAGAAATGGAGAATGAGGAAGAAAGCATTTAGGCAAAGGAGATATGATGATATAAAGAATAATGAAGGAAGTTCCTGTTGTGGCTCAGCAGTAATGAACCCAGCTAAGATCTATGAGGACGTGGGTTTGATCCCTGGCTTTGCTCAGTGGGTTAAAGATCTGGAGTCGCTGTGAACTGTGATATAGGTCACCGATGTTGCTACCGCTGTGGCATAGGATGGCAGCTATAGCTCCAATTAGACCCCTCCTAGCCTGGGAAACTCCATATGCTGCAAGTGTGGCCCTAAAAAGACAAAAAAAAAGTGAGGAAAGAAGAGGTATAAAAATTAATAGTAATAAAAGCAAATACTTCATAAACTGTGCACCTTTTTAAATAGGCTATTAGGATCATTACTTGAGTATGATTTTTTTTTTGTCTTTTTTTGCCTTTTCTAAGGGTGTACTCGCGGCATATGGAGGTTCCCAGGCTAGGGGTCTAATTGGAACTGTAGCCGCTGGCCTTCGCCACAGCCACAGCAACGCGGGATCTGAGCCGCGTCTGTGACCTACACCACAGCTCACGGCAACGCTGGATCCTTAACCCACTGAGCAAGGCCAGGGATCGAACCGGCAACCTCACAGTTCCTAGTCGGATTCGTCAACCACTGAGCCAAGGCGGGAACTCCCGAGTAAGATTTTTTTTTTAATGCAAGAAAACTTTGGTTAATAGCAAACATAAAATTTCTCTTAAAATGTTAGCTGTAACCATTTCTATTTAAATAGATCCTTTAATCTACCCGAGTGTGTGATCAGTTATTTTACTCTTTTGTACTCAAAATTAATGTATTGCAAAAAAAAAAACAATTAACATACTGCAAATTCATCTTCTTTACTTGGCATAACTGACATAACCCAAAGCAGGTCACACTTTTCCAACAGTTTGCATTATATGCCTCCCACCAAGGAAATTGCAAGACCGTCTAGCTAGTTGACTCGTATTTCCTCTATTAACAGGAGAGAGCATTGTAGGAAGAACAGGGTGTTGGGAAAGGGAGTGGCTCATACAAGCAGACAGATCCTGATCAGACATTCAAATATGCTTTCAAAGGAGTGGAATAGCGCGCGTCAATAAGCTACCCGATGTAATTACTTCCTATTCCTGGGATCCGCCTTGGAGTATAGCCTGCTGACTCACCCAGCTGCTGGAGTTAGTTTCTGCTGGGTTTCCCCACTGCCTACTACACGTAAGTCACTGCAGGAATGAAGTTTCTACCAATCTCCTTAACAACCATGCAGAAGCCAGGCACTGACAGCGAACTTTCCAATAAGAACCAGACCAGAGGTTGAGAGGATGAAAACTGATGTGGCAGGGACCACTGCCCACCAAGCTGCCAGATGACAGTCTCCCCCCACCCCCAAAGGGATTTGTCAGCAGCACCCCAGTTTCAGGGTAGTTTCCTCCACCCACCCAGGTAGTTAAACTGGCATTTTGTCTTGCAATGCTTGCAGCTGTTGGTCACTGAATTCTGCTCTTGCCTTACTGGTTTTCAATTTTGGCTGCACAAGGCAATCACCTGGAAATTCACACACACACACACACACTACCACCACAACAACCAAAACCCAAACCATTGCCTTGCTGTCATCTCAAAACAGTCTAATTTAAAAGGGTTGGGATGAGATATGGTTGTCAGGATTTTTTAAAGTCACCCAGGCAGAAAAACTTAGGAATCTTTGTATTGAAGAAGCACTGCCCTTCCCATGCAAGTGAAACCTGCCAGTGAAGCTTACCTAAGGAACACTCTGTGGGCTCGCAAACCTCCTATCTTGAAGATCTATCGGGAACCCCTAAGCCATGTTAATTTGACAGTACAGAATGCTAGCAAGGCAAGGGACATTTCCAGAAGGGACACTGGCTAGACAAGGATCCCCCAGCCCCCGCTTGCTAAAAACTTAGCTAAATTCAGTGCTTAAGCAAGTATCTCAAACATTGCTGTTCTTCCGGTTACCTTTTGATCTCTGTTCTGTTTCATTCCACAGTGTCTCCTGCAAACCTGTAAAGCTCAGATCCTTCAGACTGAAGCAGGTGCCGGGTGAAAGCTCAATTGAGACAGGATTGCACGCTTCACCTCGTTGGGACGGAGCTGCCGCCTCTCAATGCGGCCCCAGGGCAGATACTATGCTAATCAAGAAAGTTCTTCCGTCTTCTCTCGAGCGGGCGGGTGCAGGTTTGAACACTTAACCCTTGATTTTACGCGACTGCACTATAGTGCGTCCAGTGACCTCCTCTTGCCTGGCGGCTCTGGACCACGTCCCATGGTTTTGGCACAGGAGAGGACGTGCGCAAGTGCTGAAGAAAGCCCGCAGGAGGGGACAGCAGTGTTGGCTGGTGCCGGCGTGAAGGGACGGCTAATGTTCGGAATATTAATTACTCCACGCGCTACTGACCCAGCGAGGACTTAGCAGAAGGGGGCTGGGGGTTAAGACAAAGGCTCCTCCCGATCAAATGGCTGCAGCGCCCCTGCCTCCGAGGTTACAGCTCTGTCCCCTGCACTGGGCGGCCCTTGGCACGGGACTGGCAAAGTGATTCAAGGGATGACCAAGTCCACTGGCCCTTTCGAGGTCTGAAAGTCTGCATTACCGAGTGCTCCTGGTTCAGAGGGTCTTTCTGTGCCCACCCCTCCTGCCTGCCCTTTGTGAGATATCTGGTCACGGCCCAGCCCTTCTAAGGGTGGGCTTAAGACTTTCTTACGGAAACAAGAGTGGGGAGTCGCTGAGTAGCCCTTGCCCTGCGCTCAGGGTGCTCCCTGAAGAACGAACCACTTAGGCTCAGAATAATAGCCTGTCTCCTTTCCCAACCATCCGGCCCCTAAGTCCCGGGCGCCGGGAGCACTAGCGGGAGCCCGACTCAAAGTGGGGAGAGGTGAGGCTGAAGGAGAAGCCTGGAGCTGGGGGCGGAGGTCCAAGGTTTGGTCCCCAACCGGCTGGCTCCGGCGCGCGCACTTTCTGATCTGTCCCAAAGCTCGCAGCCCCTGCCAGCGCCCCCAATTCCCAATCCCGGCGCCCCAATTCTGGCGCCATCAGGTCCGCGCGCTGCGGGCGCCCGCTCACAGGACCCCCTCTTTCACCAGCGCCGTGTCTCTGTCCTGGCCAGCTCAGCCCTCACCTCCCTCCCCCAGCCAGTCCACTTTGCCTCTGCCAGCGTGGCAGCCCTGATTCCCTCCCTTTTCTCGGGGTGCGCAGTGCTGGAGCCCGAAAAAGCTGATGCGGCCCGCGGGAGCGCGGCGGGTGCATACTCGGGGGCCGCGGCGCCAACCCCTGCACAACTTCTTGCGGGGCTCGGAGACCCCCAGTCCCGCGGGCTGCGCGATCGGCAGACTGAAGACCCCCGGCGGCGGGAGGCGGCGCGGCCAGCGCGGGGCCTGGGAGGTACTGCGCCAGTAACTAGGGGGTCGGGGTGCGTCAGGGCGGTACCGCTTTAAATGCACTTGACTCACCTGCTCCGGCGCTGCCGCCTCCTTCCACTACTGACAGCTGGGGGCTTTGTTTTCTCCTCCCACCCGGCCCGCCGCGCTCCGCCCCCACTGCCACACGTGACTCGCCGCCGTCTGCCACCGCCGCAGCTCTGCGGAGCCACCCGAGAGAGTAGGGCCAGGGCAACCTCTGCCTGGGGGTGCGGGGAGTAGGTGGGGACCGCCGACCAGAGCCCGGGCAGGTCCGAGGTGACTCGCCAAAGGGTCAGTTGGAAGGTGAAGCTCTGGCTAGGGCCCTGGGAAGCCAGGGTGAGTTGGTGACAAGGACTCAAGTGCCAGGTGGTGAAAGAAGCTGAGCTGTTTAGCCCCACCCGAGAGGGAGGAGGCCGGCTTGGCTTAGTAAGGAGGCTTGAGGAGGCAACCCCACACCCTGAATGAAGTACGGGTAACTGGGGACCTGCACACCACTGCCTTTTACACCAGATGTTTGTACGCAGACCTGAATAACAGTTGATACTGAGGAGCAAACTAGTTTTGTCATGAATATTAATAATTAAACCAGGCCATTCTAAGCTGCACAATATGATAAACAGGTAATAAATAATAGCAGGTTCTACTGAAGTTTAAAATCTGCTGTGGTGCCATTGATACTTGGCATCTATTTGGAAAATGGAATCCAGGCTGGAGAAGCTAACTCCGGATTACTGATGTGGGCATTGTCCGTTTGGAACAGCACCTAGTTTTAATGAAATGAATTAAGAAAATGTTCCGGCTTCAAGAGGCAGTTCAGTGTCTGCTGCTTTTGGAAATGGTCCTAACCCTTGCTGATATATAGTTTGAAACTGCAAGAACCTGTTGTCTGAATCCTTCCTTTTGCCCTTGGAGAACACACATACATTTGTGTCGTCCCCCCCCCCCCCCCCGCCCATGGCAACACAGGGGGAGGACTGTCCCCATGCCCCTAGCATCCATTAAAGCAAAGTCTGCATAGTGGAATGACTTAGCACTGTGCTTTCCAAACTTTGATGCACAGAGCTATCACTTGGAGGCCTTGTTAAAGCCAAATTCTGATTGAGTGGGCCTGAGGTTTTGCAAATTCTGAGGTAACATCAGTCCTGCTGGTCTGAGGGACCATTTTGAGTAGTAAAGTTCCGAACACCGCTTTGGCACTGGCCAGCCTATTTTGAGTCCTAACTGCACCACTTAATAGCCTTGTGACCATAGGCAACTTTCTCGATGTTTGAGCTGCCATTACCGTAAAACAGGGACGATATTGATATCTTGAAGATTAAATGAGAAAACCCATTTAATTTGTGCCTGGCATACATACCTAGGGTTTGACAAGTGTTAGCCGATTAGCTCTTGGGGTCATTTTTGCAGGACTGAAGCTGGCACGAAGTCCAGCATATTGGCAGGAGTAGCAGTGTGTGAAATGGGCATAGGGACTGAGATAGCCAGCCCCCAAAATAACTACTGCATGCCCAAAGCATCTAGCACGGGCCGAAAGGGTAGAATAAGTTTGTTGAATAAATGAACAACTATGATGAAGAGCAAATAATCCGTGTTTAAAAGTTCTGTTTCTTCTGTAAAACTTTGAATCTTGATAGATTAGTTTTGGGACGTTGAATTAAAAAAATCATTTTGCTTCTATTACAGATAATGTCCAGTTGCCTGTTGGATGGGTGATCTATTTTAATATCTGAGTGAATAAATGGATTGTTACGGAGTCGTACATTTTTTATCCTCATTAAAAACCCTGAAATTGTAATGGAAATGAATTTATTAATGAAGATATGGTATTCTTAGCTCTCAAAATGAATGGGTATTTTCATCAAAGTTCTCACATTTCCCTTCCTTGCTTCTCCTGTCTCTGCCTCACCCCCCCACCCCCATCATTGTTTCCTAAGACTCATTTCTTAGCTTTTTATTTTTCTCACTTTCTACCATTTCCCTTGGAACTTTTATTCATATCTTATGCTCAGCTTTCAAGTGTGTGGAGATTACTTCTGAATCGATACCCACATTCTTGACCCAATTCCAAGCCCAATTTCTGGATTACCAATTACTTGCTAGGCATTTCCACTGAATTTTCCACTCTCCTAGGAGTTTTGGAGTGTTCTAAAGTAAGTTCCTCTCTCTTCTCATATAACTGATACCACCTTAGTAATAAATCAAAGTGATTATTTGCATTGGAAAGCCCTCAGTGCTAATCCAGGCACCTGGCAGGGATATGGCTCACACAGTATGATGGTCCCAGCTACCTTCTAGCTATTTCCAGATATTTCTGTGAGACTTTCCTTCAACACTGACTGGAGCCAACTCACCTATAAACATTGCTTTCTGGTAGAACAGCCACATATGTAGCTGTGGGACTCTGCATAAATGTGATCAGGGTGAACTGAGCTGGTGAGAGACTGCATCTCTCAGGGCAGGCTGGATTATGATGCTGTAACAAAAACCACCCCAATCTCAGTGGCTTTATACAACAAAAATGAATTCCCTGCTCAGTGCACAGTCTCCAGGGCAGCTTTCATGTGACTCATCATTCTAGCCTGCTTCATTCCTGTGACTTCTCCATGGGCATCACAGCAGGGGAAGAGAGTATGGAAAACCAGGCACCACACCTTAAATGCTTTCACCAAAGGAAGTGACATGGTCATTACCTAACTTTAAGGAGGTATATACTCAGAAGGAATGGAAAAGTAGAAATCTGGGGGAGCATGAGTAATGTCTACTACCAGGATCTGTTTTATACGGGAGCGTTAGGGATAAAATTAAACTGAAAACTAGTTTTAGCAGAGGGTGAGCGTAGATTACAGTTTGAAGAAGGAACCCAGTTGTGTGTGGAGTCCTTGAAGACATATCATCAGGGCTGTTGCCACAATGTCTCTGCAATATTTCTATGTAGAGAGACACTTAAAAGGGAGAAATTCTGCATCTCTGCCTGTCAGGGTCACCTTATGATTCAGCCAAGGTCAGTTTATTCCAGGCATTGATCATCCAAACTCTCGGTCACACAAGAGCTGGGAAATAACTTTCATCTTGATTATGTCCTGGGGAACATACCAACCATGGAATAAGAAAGGTTACGTCAGCAAGTACATATTTGCTAATTTTGCTGACTTTAATGGTCATCCTCTACTCTAGGAATGAATATGTATCTATGAAGAATGAAATATTTCAGCAGGATCGAGTTGTCCCATGTTTCTCCTATGACTGACTGAATTATGCCTCTGACAAAATATTTTCTTGTCTTCAAGGAGTGTTGAAATGTAGCCCTGAGTATAAAAGTCAGCCCATAAGCAAGGGTAAAGGAATAACTCATATCAATGTGAAAAAAATAAAATCATAGTTTTAAATAAGCTTTCAGGCTTCTTTCTCTAAAGAGCAGAGATTCCGTCAAGGAACTTGCCTCCTACGTCTCCCAACATTTCGTGTGCTTAAAAAAGATAAAGCATTGATGAATGCTGTAAGCTTTAAAATGCTATACAGATATAGGGTATTATAATATGTTGTTGGACACTGAATAGTGCTTTTTTTTTTGGCTGTGCCAGGGATTGAACCCTGGCCATGGTAATGACCCGAGCTGCTGCAGTGACAACGCCAGATCCTTAACCTGCTGTGCCACAAGTGAACTCCTGAATAGTGCCTCTCATCACAATTTTATTTTGTCTCTGCCCACATCCATCAGTAATACCCCTTTTAAAACATTTACCTCTGATAAAACTGTTCCCAAATCAATATTTTTTGTAACACCAGTGTCTTCCTAAGGCTTATTTTGAAAGCTTCAACTGCACAATTCCACAAATATCTAACATGGGAGATTAAAAAGGAGAGGTGATGTTTATTAATTAATGTTTTAAACTATTTGCTGGAATTCTTTTCATTTGGTCTGATTTATTTTTAGCTCTGAGTCCTTGCTAAGCTGTAATACTGCTCTAAGTCCTAACCTCAAGAGATATGCTGCAGTGAACCACTTACAAATGTATCAGTAATACCATGTAAGACAGAGATGGAAGTGTTCATTATGAAGATATGATAGCATTTATCAAGATGAGTAGTAAAGATGGCACAAGATGACAGCTTCACAGGGCTCACTGCCTTGTGATGACTCCAGTGTCTAGTTACAGAGTAAATGTTGGAATAAAAACCGCCACCTTAAGAGCATTATGTGCGCTCTTGTGAGCAAATATTTGTGAGTTGGCTAAAAAGCATCATCATTTCATAAAGTTAAAGAGGGAGCTGAAATGACTGATCCAAGTCCTAATTTCTAGCTATGTCTGCTAGCAAGAACTGCTGCCTCCTTAAGATAACATATGCTAATAGAGAGAAGATATGCTTATTATATACTATATATTGGTGAATACATCACAGACTATGTTCAATGTGCATCAAAAGGAGCAAAATGCTACCCTGGCCATACAAAGCTATCGTGGGATAGAGCTGCCTGATTGTGAACCACACTGAAATATACTCATACTCAAAGTAACCAGTTGGGCATATATATTTCTGTATTCAGTATTTTTATCACAACACATCTTAATGGCAGCAGATATAATTAATTTGTTGGTTAGTAATTGTCTCTTAAAGGATGAAGTCTCTGAGGCCAAAGATGAAATCTGTTAACATTTCCTATGGCAGCTCCTTGGAGCCCAAATGGCCTTCAAGGGACCTGTGAGATCACTACCATCTCACTTTGGGATCCCTCGGGAGGCAATGCAGCAATTTCTCTTAAGTTGAAAGCTAGTTTTGATTTATTAAAGACCATTTTGCCAATTGCATTTTCTTTGCTATTTTCCTATATCCTGTCCATGAGTTTGTCAACTGGTGAGAATAATAGGTGATTGATTGATTGTGTCTCCTCAGAATCTTCTTTCTGATGGTCTTTGATCCTTTAAAAGAGGTTTTCTCTTCTTTGACTTTCCTGATTTTAAAATTGCTTTAGTCTTGCTAAACTGTAATTTCTCCAGCAAGCAGTTTTGTGATGACTTTTACTGGGCCGTGTGGAATAGGGATGTGGGAGGGGTAGACCAGGAAAGGCCTGGGGTGCCTGGGTGAGCTGCTTGGATGTTGGCCAGTGGTCTCCACAGTGGGATGAGAACACATTGGGGTTGTGTGGGATGATACACTGGGGTGTGGGAAGGAAGTATGAGCCCCACTTGCACATCTATCAGAAACTGTTAGAAAGGAGTTATAAACATATGGATTGACAATGATACCTTGCTTAGTTTGTATGTCAGACAGACAGGGGCACTTACCAAGTGCAGAGAATACTGAGGGAAGGTTGGACTCCACAAAATTGAAGGGGTGTCTCTATCCTCCTTCTTACTCCTGAAAACCACTACATTGATTAGCATTTTGTGTATACGTTTAAGTGGATCTACGTATATTTCTAGCTTGACTAACCTAAGCCTCATGGAGTGAATAAATGACTTAAAACGAGAGAATAAAAGACTTAAATGTAAGACAAGATACCATCAAACTCCTAGAAGAGAACACAGGCAAAACATTCTCTGACATCAACCATACAAATGTTTTCTCAGGTCAGTCTCCCAAGGCAACACAAATAAAAGCAAAAATAAATCAATGGGACCTAATCAAACTGACAAGGTTTGGCACAGCAAAGGAAACCACACACACACACACACACACACACACACACACAAAACACAAAAAGACAATCTACAGGAGAAAATAGTTTCAAACGATGCAACTGACAAGGGGTTAATCTCTATACAAAGAGCTTATACAACTCAACAGCAAAAAACCTAACAACCCAATTGAAAAATGGGCAAAAGACCTGAATAGACATTTCTCCAAAGAAGAGATACAGATGGCCAACAAACACATGAAAAAATGCTTAACATCACTGATTATTAGAGAAACGCAAATCAATATTACAATGAGGTATCACCTCACACCTGTTAGAATGGCCATCATTAACAAGTCAACAAATAATAAATGCTGGAGAGGGTGGAGAGAAAAGCAAACTCTCCTACAGTGTTGAAAATGTAAATTGGTACAACCACTATGGAAAACAGTACCTCAGAACACTAAATATAGAATTAACATATGACCCAGCTACCCACTCTTGGGCATATATCTGAACAAAACTTATTGAAAAATATATGTGCACCCATATGATCGTTGCAGCACTATTCACAATAGCCAAGACAGAAACAACCTAAATGTCCATTGACAGATGAATGGATTAGGGAGATGTGGTACATATGCACAATGGAATACTACTCAGCCAGAAAAAAGAACAAAATAATGACATTTGCAGCAACACGGATGGAACTAGAGACTCTCATACTCAGTGAAGTCAGTCAGAAAGAGAAAAACAAATACCTTATGATATCACTTACATCTGAAATCTTATATACAGCACAAAAGAACCTTTCTACAGAAAAGAAATTCATGGACTTAGGGAACAGACTTGTGGTTGACAAGGGGGAGAGGGAGGGAGTGGGATGGACTGGGAGTTTGAGGTTAATAGATACAAACTATTGCATTTGGAGTAGATAAGCAATGAGATCCTGCTGTATAGAACAGGGAACTATATCAAGCCATTTGTGAAAGAACATGATGGAGGATGAGAAAAAGAATATGGATATATATGTATGACTGTGTCACTTTACTGCACAGTAGAAATTGACAGAACACTAAATAAATTATAACAAAAATAATCATAAAAGAAGAGAGATGACATGAATGATACAAGCATTAGGGAATTTTCACAAAAGTCCTTACAAAATTGGTGTTTGTTTTGAAAAATGAGTGTCATCGTCCTATCCAATGATACACTTCCTCTGTTTGCATATGGGGCTCTTTGTGAAATGTATTCTGTAGCTCTGACAGCCATCAAACTAAACATTGAAATAAACTGCCCTTAGAACCAGACTTGAAGTTACTTTATTACAAGGAAATAAAACTTTATAGAAATTATAGCATATTCAACCACATTGCACTCACTAAGTAACATTTTTTTGTCATTTTAGGGCCGCACCCTTGGCATGTGGAGGTTCCCAGGCTAGGGGTCCAATCGGAGCTATAGCTGCCAGCCTATGCCACAGCCACAGCCACAGCAACGCCAGATCCAAGCTGTGTCTGCGACCTACACCACAGCTCATGGCAACGCCGAATCGTTAACCCACTGAACAAGGGCAGGAATTGAACCCGCAACCTCATGGTTCCTAGTCAGATTCGTTAACCACTGCACCACGACAGGGACTCCTCACCAAGTAACATTTTAATGATAGCAAAATATTTTCTCCACCATTAACGGAATATAAAATAATGTATATTTCATCTTGCACTCTTAAAATTTCAATTGTATGTTATGTTTTCTTATGTGTATAATATATTAATACAGTAGTTGCATAGTTATATTATTTACACATGAATACGTATATGTTATATAAGAAATATGTTACTTATAGGAGTGTAAGGGCAGAAGGGAGCCAAAAAAAAAAAGTATTAGAGAAAAGGCGCCTATGATCAGGTTTGATTTTAGGAAGATGCTTAGGCAACAGCATGGAATGGAGGATGAGGCCAGTTTGCAAGATCGGTGAGAAGGTCCAGAGGAAAGCTGATGATCAAGACGAAAAATGATGATTGTGATGGAGAAATCATTGTAGCATGTGGTCTTCAGTGAACATGTGTGTGTGAAAGAGAGAGAGAGAGAGACAGAGGGAGAGAGAGAAACAGAGAGAGACAGACAGACAGATTTCCTGGTTTGTAATTTGCTAGTCTGAGTGGACAGTGGAACTGTTACTTGAGATGAGGAAATGGGATATTGAACAAGATACAGAGTTCAGTTTAGGACATGTTAAGTCCAAGTTTCCCAAGGGATTCCTGGAAGATGACTAGTGGGCTTTTTAAATATAATTCTGAAGCTCAGGAAAGCTTATACAGATTTTATGGTAGCTTTCGTTTCTCTATCTGTAGCCCTTCCTACAACTGCTGGTTTTAAAAATATTACTTCATCTAAAAACATTACCACAACAGTTCAACATTTGCAATTATTTATAATGAAATGACAATGATTATCAGACACAAAAAGACAAACATCACAGGATATCACTTATATGTGGAATCTAAAAAACTGATATAAATGAACTTATATACAAAACAGACTCAGAGACTTCAAAAAACAAACTTATGGTTACCAAAGGTCGGGGGAGGGATGGGTTGGGAGTTTGAGATTGGCATATGCACCCTACTGTGTATGAAATGGATGGTCAATGGGGAACTCTACTCAGTATTCTGTGATAACCTATGCGGGAAAAGAATCTGAAAAAATAATGGATATGTGTACATGCATAACTGAATTACTTTGTTGTATAGCAGAAATTTTCACAACATTGTAAATCAACTATATTTCAATAAATCTTTTAAAAAAGGAAGAAGAGAGTAAACTCTTCATATTGCATTCCATTCCGAGAAAATAGTGTCATAAATATAGCAAAAGTGATAGCAACCCTAGCTGACTTTGCACAAGTTATACAGTTAAAAAAAAAGGTCTCATTAAAAGTTTACATTAAAAGGGGGAAAAAAAGAATCAGTTCACTCCTGTATAAGAACAAGACATTATCACGAAACAGAAAATCTTAGAATTTTAATTTGACATTTAGGCGGGTTCTGCATTCTACTTGACTTTTTTAAAATCCTGTGATTTTCCATGTTCACACTTTTTATTATCTGGTTATTCATCAAGTGTTGGTGAGACTTAGTTTATTGTAATATAGTCACTCTCTCTCGTACCCCTGTTGTGTTTTGTGGGGAGAAGGTGAGCTCCACATCCTTCTGCTTTGCCATCTTGAGCTCCTGTTGGTCTGTTTCCTGTTCTGTCTTTTCACACCTAAAACCTTGTTGTTCAAACCAGCCATTTCTTCTTTTTTTGTACTGTAGAAATTGTGAATGTTTTCTGATACTGTTGTACACATCCCTTCTTTGGGAATCGCGAGTGTTGTGAAACCCTGACGTGTTGTCTTCCGTCCCCTCCATGTTGTTGATCGAAAAAGCTGTCAAAGCACGTTCTTGCTAAGTTATGAGAATGGCTTTCATACAAAAGGCATTTCCCCTAGTTTCTTACCCAGTTCTTAGTAAGAATCTGTGACTAATTACCAGTTTAATTTTCAAGTTTCATACAATTCTATTTTTAACCTCATAAATAAGATTTTGTAATTAAATGATGCCAAATATGCATTTAAAATTTGAAATTTCTTATATCATGGCTTTGTGGCCTTTTTATTTCATACCTCAAGCACTTATGCACTGTCTTCTTCATTAAATTGAAATTTATTTTAATCCAGGGACACACCTCTCTCCACTAGAAGGTAAGCCCCACAAGGGCAAGTATTTTGGTCTGTTTTGCTTACTGCTCTATGTCTAGTGTGTTGAACTGTGTCTGGAACATGATATAAATAAACATTTTTGAATGATCGCATGAATACATAAATAAAGGAACAGAATAGATTCATAAATATTTCAATTTGAATTATCTTCCTTTTTAAAAAAATCTAAATCTTTGTCATCACCTTGTACTATTTATCTGTAATTTTGCCACTCCATTTACTTTTTATTTATTTATCTATTTAATTTCATTGCACCCGCGACATTTGGACATTCCTAGGCTAGGGTCGAATCAGAGTTGTGGCCGCTGGCCTACGCCACAGCCACAGCAATGCCAGATCCGAGCTGCATCTGCCACCTACACTCACGGCAATGCAGGATCCTTAACCCACTGAGCAAGGCCAAGGATCAAGCCTTTGTCCTTATGGATATGAGTCAGATTCCTTTCCACTGAGCCACAACAGGAACTCCTCCATTTACTTTTTAAAAAACTCTATTTAGTATAAGGTAGTCACTTTCATACATACCACAATTTTAATCTTTCAGCATCTAGGAGAAAGAGTTTTTTCAATTTTCTTTCAGTTTACAAGCATACTAAAGGCCTCAAATACACTGTGTGTGATTCTCCCAGCAATATTTAGGTAGGAAGGTTAAATCTAGTCTTTTTTGTTTTGTTTTGTTTTTGTCCTTTTAGGGCTGCACTGGCGGCATATGGAGGTTCCCAGGCTAGGGGTCTAATCGGAGCTGTAGTCACCGGCCTACACCACAGCCACAGCAATGTGGGATCCGAGCCATGTCTGCAACCTATACCACAGCTCATGGCAATGCCGGATCCTTAACTCACTGAGCAAGGCTAGGGATCGAATCTGCAACCTCATGGTTCCTAGTCGGATTCGTTAACCACTGAGCCAGGATGGGAACTCCAATATAGCCTTAACAATAAAACCCAGCTGGAGTTCCCGCTGTGGCATAATGGGTTAAAGATCTGGCATTGCTGCAGCTGTGGCACAGGTCACACCTGAGACTCAGATTCAGTTCTTGGCCCAGGAACTTCCACAGTCTGTGGTGTACAAAACAAAAAACCAGCATTCATAAGCAATAGTTAACTTTAGAATATGGCAAGATAGTAATAAATTAAAAGGAAATATAGAAAATATATTAAACTAATAGCACAGGAGACCTAGATATCAGTTTCTTGAAGACAGTATCTGTCTGTACAGTGAAACTTTAATCATGTGCTACCTTTCAGGGCCTTATTAAAATTGGATTTGACCACATCGACAAGTTAATTCTTGCCAGTACTATCGCTGTTTCACAATTTTTTTTTTCTCTCCATTTAAAGCCTGACGAGTAATTGGAAAAAAGTGCCACTTAACTGTCTCAGAGAAATCCAGCTGCTGGGAGCTGTCTGTTGGCTCTGGGGACTTGGACCAGGCCCTCTGTCAATGAGGGTAAATGGATGGAGAGTGAAATCTGCAGTCAGGCCCTGACACTCCCCAGTCAATTGTGCTTTGGAGAAATGCCGATGAGGCTGTCCAGGCTGCAGTGCGTTTCTTTGTTCTCCAGGAAAGTCTATTCTGTTCGCCACTCATGAGCACACATTTCGTTTTCTCTCATGATGAGGGGTGTGAATGAGCAAATACAGAATACAGAATATGTTCCTACGAGACTCCATACAGGCCCATTCATAACTCCTCTTCCTCCTTTTATTTTCTTTGTTGTTCTTGTTTTTTTCATTTTTGTGAAGCTCTTAAGATTAAACCAATTTTTGGACAAGTCACAAACATTACTGTGTTACTAGAAAACAAATGCATGTGCTTAAAAATGATGATGATATAGGTGCGGAGGCCAGGGGTCCATGTCACTGTCCCTGTGACCTTTATACTGGGTGTAGATCTTTGTGGTTGTCTCCAAATAGTGGTAGTTTTTGAGGCCAGGTCAGACTCACTCTGGCTAAAGGCTTAACTGGCAACACACTCTTTATTCATAATAAACTGTAGCTGGCACCAAGTACAACACTTTTGTCAAACAAAAAATTGTACATATTTAACGCATACAGCTTGATGAGTCAGGAGATAAGTGTGCTCCTGCCAAGAGCAACACTTTTGCTCCTGACCTCCTAAGGCCTGGTTCCAGAGGCAGCACCTCACTGGCTTTGCACATCAGGAGAGAGGGTTGTGGATTTAAAGAATAAGATGAAATCATCCCAAAGCCCAGAAACAAAATGTTAAACAGACTGTAGTTCAGTTATGTGATAGATTATTTGGTAACTACAAAAAAATACTTTAAATATTTAAGGGCATGGAAAAGTGATCACTTTACTATATTAAGGGACAAAAACAAGATTCAAAAGTTCTGAATCTTCTATATCCAGTATGATGTCATTTGAGTAAAATGTTTCCATATGTTTCTATGCATAGAAAAGTAAATAAATAAAGTTGGAGAAAATATTTTAAGATGGTATTCTCAGGGCAGGGGGAGGGTGAGAGAAAGAGAAAGAGAGATTGATTTTAAGGAACTGGCTCCTACGATTGGAGGCTGACTGTGGGGGCTGGCAAGCCCGAGTCTGGCAAGCCCAAATCTACAGTGAAAACCAGGAGGCTGAAAGACTCAGGTAAGCATTGATGTTGCATTTTTAAGAATTCCTTCTTGAGAAAACCTCAGTCGTTTCTGAGGCCCACTTGCATTATGGAGGGTAATCTACCTTTTTGTTTTTGTTTTTGTTTTCTGCTTTTTTTAGGGCTGCACCTACAGCATATGGTGTTTCTCAGGCTAGGGGTCGATTTAGAGCTGTAGCTGCCAGCCTGCCCTAGAGCCACAGCAACTCAGGATCCAAGTTGTGTTTTTGACCTACACCACAGCCCACAGCAACTCTGCCAGATCCCCGACCCACCGAACGAGGCCAGGGATCAAACCCTCATCCTCATGGATTCTAGTCGGATTCGTTTCTGCTGCACCATGAAGGGAACTCCTTGGAGGGTAATCTACTCTAATGACATCTTAAAAATACCCTCGCAGCAACATCTAGACTACTGTTTGGCCAAGCAACTGGGCCTCATAGCCTAGTGGAGCTGAAATATAAAATTAACCATCACAGCTTTCAAGCACTACCCCCTCACCGCCCCCCATCTTTTCTTTTCTAGAAAATAGGCAGATTTTCCCATTGGGTATTACTCCCTTCCCCATGAAGTCCATGTAATTTTCAGGTACATTTTCATTTTCCCAGCAACAACTACAGCTCAGGTGAAGTGAGATGACTGAGATGATGTCGACAGTACAGGTGAAGTTTAGAATTTTTTTTTTTTTTTTTTTTTTTTTTGCTTTTTAAGGCTGCTCCTATGGCATCTTGGCATATAGAAGTTCCCAGGGGTCAAATCAGAGCTATAGCTGCTGGCCTACACCACAGCCACAGCAACGCCAGATCCTAAACCCTCTGAGTGAGGTCAGGGATCAAACCCATGCCCTCTTGGATTCTAGTCAGGTTCGTTAAACACTGAGCCACGACGGGAACTCCTACAAGTTCTTTTTTATGAAAGATGGAATGTAAATGCTCAGGATACTTGGAAGGATGTGGCTCATACTCCTGGGGCTATATGGTGACCTGGATGTCACTACATTTTTGGAATGGTTCAGGAAGAAATGAAAAAACCTAGAACTTGGCTTTTCTGTGCGACTTCAAACTGATATAAACTAGACTGAAATCTGCTATCCTGATTAACTGAATTTTCACAATTATATGAGGTGAAAGTATCCATTTCTTTAAATAAATAAAACTTCTTTATGTTCAGGATTTGGGGAGTGTGTGGGAATTACTGGGGGGTTCTCTTTGTTTTACTTTTATGACTTTCCTAAAACATTTTCTTACCCTATTAGAAGCAATCTTTATTTCAGTGAATTTCCTGGAAGCTTTCAGGGAATTGTCCAGGTAAACAAACCAAGGTACGGCATTGCCCTGTTTTTCCAGGTAGTTCTGAGTAGTAATAGCTGTAAGTGCTTTACATAATGGGTTTCTCAAAGAAAATAAGTAAAATGCTCCTTAATTCTCAACAGATAAGCCCACTTACTTCACCAAGAAAATAAAGACCATCCCTTATTTTTTCTTGCACAGACATGCAGCTAACATACTGTCAGCATACTAGGCAGCATGCTAGAAAGTATATACCAGAGAGAACAGTAAGATGCAGTCTCTGCCTTCCAGAAATGCATTGCCTGGTGAATAGGAGAGTGTGGGGGGAAAAAAATTAAGACAGAGATAGGAAATGTACCTGAATGAGATGGGACCGTAATTCACAAGGCAAGCAGAGCTTTTACAAAAGCAACTGAAAGTAAAAAATGTACTTACCTGGGGTTTTTCCCTGAATCCACTGTAATTACTTCTTAATTTCTATTTTATGATGCTTTCCCTGTCTTTAATTTCCACCTGATCTCATTTAGAAACTGTAAATGTGGGATAATTTTTAAAATTCAGATCAATCTAATTTGTTATAATAGTGCTTAAGACCTTAGTTTCTAGGATAGCTCATTGTTGAATTATTCACAGCATGGTGTGAATTAGCACAAAATAAATAGAGCTTTTAAAAAATAGTGAATCACAGTGGCCTCAGGTCACCAATGATCATTTTTAGTGACAGGAATATATATGTGAACAGAAAGACGGTCATGAATTGATGACCATAACCTTGAACCAGGTTCAAAAACCCCGAAATTGTATTCTATGCTAATGACACAGATCATAACTTCACGCAATAAAACTTCATTTCATTTTAGCCCTTTTCTCTAGTCCACTGGAAGTCCACCTCTACCACTAAAACTACTCCATGAGAGCACGGAAGTCTCTAGAATACTAAAATGATCATAATAGCCTGCCAACTCACATAAGCATTATGGGAATTTTATCACATAATTGATCCAAAAATATGTTTGGAAGTTTTCTTAAAACACTACACAGAGAATGTATGGTATCAATACTCATGTGTGCAAGAGCCTGAAATAGCATTATTGGGAGGGGTTGATTCTGAGGCCATTTGAAACTAAAAGTAAGAAAAAAAATCACAGAGTCCAAGAAAAAGAAAAATAGACTTTGAAAAGTCATCTATTGCTAGGCTGTTCCAAGCAGTGATCCACAGATACTTTGAAAGGAAAAGATTTGATCCCTTTCCAATCTAAGGAACTAAGTATTCTGTATCAGTCTAGTTTATACCAGTTTGAAGTAGCACAGGAGAGCCAGGTTCTAGGTTTTTTCATATTAGTATATGATTAATAAAAGCTGCAAATACAAACTCCAACTTTTGCTTCATTTTAAAATTTAAACTTATAGGAGTTCCCGTTGTGGCTCAGTGGTTAACGAATCCAACTAGGAACCATGAGGTTGTGGGTTCGATCCCTGGCCTTGCTCAGTGGGTTAAGGATCCGGCTTTGCCATGAGCTATGGTGTAGGCTGCAGACACAGCTCGGATCCCACGTTGCTGTGGTTGTGGCGAAGGCTGGCAGCTACAGCTCCTGGGAACCTACATATGCCACAGGTGCAGCCCTAGATAAGGCAAAAAAAAAAAAAAAAAGACAAAGAAAGAAAGAAAGAAAATTTAAACTTATAGAAGTCCCTTATAGCACAGTGGGTTAAGGATCCAATGTTATCACTGCAGCAGCTCAGGTTGCTGCTGTGGCACAGGTTTGATCCCTGGCCTGGGTACTTCAGCATGTTGTGGGTGCAGCCAAAAAATGTAAACTTATCAATCTAATTACTGTTTATAAATCTACTCTATTTTAAATATTAATTTTAAGGACTATATATAAATTTAATATATTTGATTTTTTAAAAGTAATTATCGGAACAAACACCTTTCTAGGCATTTAAATTATTCTTAAACTCTATTAAATTATTTTTAGAAACATGAGGATTCTAAATATATTATTCTGAATGTTACAGTATTACAAATAAGTCCATAATTCTTTTATAGATTTCCATTTAAAACCACAAGTCTAAATGAATTACCTAATTTCACATTTAAAATAGGAATCACAAGATTCATCTCACAGATCCTTTTTCTCTCATTATACTCAGTGCCAATTATGCATGTTTTGTCTAACATCTAACACAAGAATATTATATATTTACCTTTCCATCTTTCTTCTTTAAACTAAAATTTCCCCAGGTTGAGGATGGGGAACAAAGAGAGAAATATTTACCCAGAAATTGAGGTCACTCCACTAAGATGTTCTCAGACAGACACGTTTGCATATCTGATGTAATTTTGCTTGGATCATAGGATGTTTGTTGTCCTGAGACACTGCCAAGGCCCTGTGGCGGCTCCTGAGCCCTGTGCAGAGTGGCTTTAACAGGTCCTGACAAGAGTAGTCTCTCAGCAGACTCAAGTCCCTATCATTTATACAAAATCCAATGCTTCCTCCTTGCAATTGCTTTACCAGTTGACAGGAGTCAGCTAATCTCTTTATCCCTTGAGTCTATTCTGAATTTATCACATTTATTTCTTACCTGATAGGGTCCAAACTTTTATAAATTATTCATATAATATCTGAGTGGATTCTGCATATTGCTCATGGCTTTGCCTGGTTCTTTAGCTGTAACACTGATGTCATGTTGATGTATAAGACTGTTTGATTTAATATGGATGTCTCCTAAAGCAGACCCTGAGACAAGGACTGGAATTTAAGTAGGATGAAAATTAAACTGGGAAGCGAGGCAGGGAAGGAAGTCAACTATTAAGAAGTGTATCATCAATCCATTTATCACTGTGGGTACCAGAGGTTACTGTCAAGGAGGAAATTCTGGGAGCCAGTGAAGAACATTGTTTCAGAGTCACTTATTCCAATGGTGAGGGAGCTGGGATATTTTATAAACCAGCTTCTGTTAATCATGGGTTGAATGCTGCTCTTGGGGGTCATTATTTCCTAGCACTTTCAGCCTAACACACACAAAGGCAAAATGGCTTCAGTGGTCAAGAATGTCCTCAGAATCTACAGATTCGATGCAATCCCTATCAAATGACCCATGACATTCTTCACAGAACTAGAACAAACAATTCAAAAATTTATAGGGAACTATAAAAGACCCAGAATTTCCAAAGCAATCCTGAGAAGAAAAAACCAAGCAGGAGGCGTAACTCTCCCAGACTTCAGGCAATATTCAGGGTCACAGTAATCAAGACAGTGTGGTACTGGTACCAAAACAGACATACGGACCAATGGAACAGAATAGAGAACCCAGAAATAAGCCCAGACACCTATGGCCAATTGATCTTTGACAAAGGAGGCAAGAACTTAAAATGGGGAAAAGACAGTCTTTTCAGTAAGCATTGCTGGGAAACTTGGGACAGCTGCATGCAAATCAGTGAAACTAGAACACACTCTCACACCATGCACAAAAATAAAATCTAAATGGCTTAAAGACTTAAATATAAGACAAGACACTATTAAACTCCTGGAAGAAAACATGGGCAAGACATTCTCCGATGTCAACCTTACAAATGTTTTCTCAGGTCAGTCTCCCAAAGCAACAGAAATCAAAGCAAAGATAAACCAATGAGACCTAATCAAGCTGACAAGCTTTTGCACAGCAAAGGAAACCAAAAAGAAAACTAAAAGACAACTTACAGAATGGGAGAAAATTGTTTCAAATGATGCAACTGACAAGGGCTTAATCTGTAAAATATACAAATAACTGATGCAGCTCAACCACAAAAAAGCCGACAACACAATCGAAAAATGGGCAAAGGACCTGAATAGACATTTCTCCAAAGAAGATATACAGATGGCTAACAAGCACATGAAAAAATGCTCAACATCATTGATTATTAGAGAAATGCAAATCAAAACTACCATGAGATACCACCTCACACAGGTCAGAATGGCCATGATTAACAAGTCCACAAACAACAATTGCTGGAGGGGGTGTGGAGAAAAGGGAACCCTTCTGCACTGTTGGTGGGAATGTAAGCTGGTACAACCACTATGAAAAACAGTATGGAGGTACCTTAGAAAACTATACATAGAACTATCATATGACCCAGCAATCCCACTCTTGGGCATATATCCAGACAAAAATTTCCTTGAGAAAGACACTGCACATGCATGTTCACTGCAGCACTATTCACAATAGCCAAAACATGGAAACAACCCAAATGTCCATCGACAGATGACTGGATTAGGAAGATGTGGTATATATACACGACGGAATACTATTCAGCCATAAAAAAGGATAAAATAATGCCATCTGCAGCAACATGGATGGAATGAGACCCTCATACTGAGTGAAGCAAGTCAGAAGGAGAAAGACAGATGCCATATGATATCTCTTATAACTAGAGTCTAATATACTGTACAAATGAACCTCTCAACAGGAAAGAAAGTCACAAACTTGGGGAACAGACTTGTGGTTTCCAAGGGGGTGGGGGAGGGGTGGGAAGGAATGGGGTTAACTAGTACTTCAGTGACGGAAAAGCAAGGAGATCCAGCTGTATAGCACAGGGACCTATGTCTAATCACATGTGACAAATCCATATATGTACATGTAACCGGGTCACCACGCGGTGCAGCTGGAAAATTTGACAGAAATCTATAAACCAGCTATAACGCAAAAAGGAAAAAAAAAAAAGAGAATGCCCTCTGGCAAAGGGATATAGGAGCCGAGTTGGTAGAAGCATGAGTCTGCCTGTCATTTTCTTCCTTCAGACCTTCAATTGTGCTTAACAAAACGAGCCAATTTCACCATTCTTACTGTAACCCTCAAGTCTCCCAAATGTTGCAGATATTGCATCATCCAGGACATCCTCTTCCATCTGTATCATGCCCCAGTTCATCCTAGGCCTTATTAATTTGGTTGTCACAGCATGCCTGCAATTATAGCACTCCACTTACCACCAGTAACGGAGCCCTCATTGTCTTTTGGCTGGTGAGTCATTTAGTTCTAGAGTCCCAGCCTGAGGATCTTCTTCTTAATTTAAACTATCACAGAAGTAGACTCTTAGAAAAAGATTGCAGTACCAAAACTTTATTTGGGAGGTGAAGCAAATTGAGCAGAAAGATAGGGATGGAAAAGAGCCAATAAAAAGGTACATTGTCCAGCCAGATACCATTGTGGGCACAATCCCACTGGGGGGGTCTTTGGGAACCTAAATAAAACACACACTTCAGTGTCATCTGCTTCTCTCCAGGGTAAGGGATCTGTGGATATTTATTTACTAACCCCCTTCTACATTAGTGGAGAGTTTGCACAGAGTGATGCTAATTTCCCAGCATTTCTGACCTGCTGCAGAGTGGCTAGAAAAAGCCCTTAGGGAAAGGAACACAAGTGCGAACCACATGCACCAAAGTGGTAATGTCTGGGAGATATTGATGGGGCACTCACCAGCATCCCTCACGCCACTGTTTCCCACTTAAGATATGTGCTCTAATTTCACGTTACATATTTATGTAAAATGAGAATATTTAAAGATTCTTAGAAAACTAATTAAAATTTCCCAAATTGCCAAAGCTTTTAAAATAACTATGAAGCATTTTCAGAAGGTTGGATAGTATGTGTGAATTTACAGGAGAAGACAGATTTGCTAAGCTGGGCTATTTAAGATAAATTATTTATTTTTTACTTCTGCTAATAAGACTCCCAGATGTGAATGTGAAGGAATAGAATAAACATCTTCTTGGATCACTACAGGAGGAAAAAAATGAGTCATGTGTATATAGAGATTTGTTTAGAAAGGCATTAGCACTATTAGGGCATTAATATACCTATGTTAGAATAAATGAATTAGCATTGAGGGTTGAGAGCCTTCTGGTACCATGTGATGATAACAATGGAAATATGTTTTATTTTACTATTTAGACTTATTAAGTCTTTTTTTTTTTTTAAAGAAATGTTTCACAGCAGTGAAATTACTGATAATACATGAACCAGGGCTGGTCTTGTGTTAATGTGATCACTGTAATGAAACTTCTGATAAAATCTGTAAACATCAAAGTCTAAAGTGAGGAACATAATGCTCATTGTCAATAAATCTTCTTGAAACAGAAGTTTTTGTCTGAGCCACTGTCTAATTACATGTATATTCTGAAGCATAGTGAGGAAGTACAATTAACTGTGGGTGGGTATTCTGACTAAAGAATAGCTGTAAAAATCACTACAAATATTTTTTTTATGTGTTGGGAAAGCAGAATCAATTCTTCTGATTTCCAGCCTCACCTGGCAATTTTCACTATCCCATGTCAAGCACTGGGTTTTCAATTTCCTGACACCTATACCGGCCTCTATTATGTGCAACATTCTGCTGGGCACTATGGATAATACAAAGACGAGTTCCACAGCTGCTGCCTACAGGTTGCTTATGGACCAGTATGAAAGAAAATTCCAATTCAGTTAGTTATAAAACCACGGGGACTCTTTGGACCTTTGTAGAGAAGAGGTGACATCTGACTTCAAAGGTGGGGCTCTTGACTTCACCATAAAACTAGGTCCTGAAAAAAAAAAAAAAAACTACTGGCTGAGAAATGATTGGCCATGCATGATTAGAAAAGTGAATGGGAACCCCTGAGAACAGGAAACTCTGAGTGGTCTTGTAAAATATCGTGGCTGTTAGAATGCTACATCCCAAATAGAATCTTCCTGCACACACAGTGCTCCCATCTGGAAAGAAGCTGGGCTCCTCTTCATGGTGTCTCTACGTGGCTCCAGAGGATGGGTAGAGATCCCTCCAAATACTCAGCAGCACTGAATATATTTTGCCAAAATAAACTCAATGAGATAAGCTGGGCCCCTGTTAGATCCTTGGTCTGCACGGAGCCAGTTTATACCAGCCATCAGCTGTGGTCACAGTTGATTGTCCTGGTCTAGTTGCACAGCAGTAAGTGAACAGAGCTGCTTCACTATCTACTTAGCGTAATCGCTAGAGAGTGGGTAGTCCTTTCCAACTCAGGACATTAAGAAGGGGGGTGGCCAGGCTGGAGTGCTGTCACCTCAGCCTTCCCAGACTCTCTCCTGAACAGAAGCCAGGTCTTAGGCTTACCCTCTCTGTCATCTCCCATAGACCTGCTTAGAAAGTGGGGAGCAAATGAGTCCTGCTTATCCTTTCAAAAGAGCAATAAACAAAACTACCTAATTCTAACAAAATGCTAATGTGTCTTCCAGTTGCCTTTTTGGGTATGATTTATTTTTTAAAGGAAAAAATAAAACCAGACCATAATCTGCATTTGAGCCTTGCCTGTTGGATGAAAATGGGTCAATCATACACCTAAAGCAACTAGAGAAAGAAGAACAGACAAAATCCAAAGTTAGTTGAAGGAAAGAAATCATAAATCATCAGGGCAAAAATAAATGAAATAGAGACAAAGAAAATGAGTCGATCAGCACATTCAGGGCAGGAGAGAGCCAAACAATATAGCTGATGAATCTTTTATTCATACTAGAATAAATTGTGGTGAAAAAAATTACTGAATGTAGCACAACAATGATTAATAAAGAGAATCAATAAATATTTATATTTTAAAAGCATTTTGTCTTAAGCGATCTTTTTAAAAAATTTTTTAAATTATGGTTGATTTACAACATTCTGTCAATTTCTGCGGTATTTAAGTAAGCTCTTTTTTAAGAAAAAACTTATTTAAACATGAGGCTCTTCAAGCTCAATATCATAATTTTAGACTGGAAAGGGATCTGACTGGCAAGGTAATCTGATAGTTAGACATTCATTAATATACTATATTTGCCTGCCAGACACCAGTAAAAACTCAAAACTTTGAAGTTAGGGAATTCCTTAAGAAAACCAAAAGGCTTTAGCCAAAAATCTTTTAATAATCCCCAGAGCTGGTTTGCTTGAGTGGCTGGCCCTCATGACTGGTAACTGTGTGGTAGCCTTCTTTATTTTTAATTTTAATTTTTAATTTTTAAAAAATTTTATTGGAGTATAGTTAATTTACAATATTGTGTTAGTTTCAGGTGTACAGCAAAGTGATTGTTATACGTATATAGTCATTCTTTTTCAGATTCTTTTCCCATATAGGTTATTACAGAATAATGAATAGAGTTCCCTGTGCTATACAGTAGGTCCTTATTGGTTATCTATTTTATATATAGTAGTGTATATATGTTAATTCCAAACGCCTAATTTATTCCTCCCCACCATGTTTCCTCTTTGGTAAGTCTGTGTTTTTGAAATCTGTGAGTCCTGTTTCTGTTTTGTAAATAAATTCATTTGTATCATTTTAAAATTAGATTGTAAGAGTTCCCGTAGTGGTGCAATAGAAATGAATCCAACTAGGAACCACGATGTTGTGGGTTCGACCCTGGCCTTGCTCAGTGGGTTAAGGATCCGGCGTTGCCGTGAGCTGTGGTGTAGGTTGCAGACGTGGCTTGGATCCCGCGTTGCTGTGGCTGTGGTATAAGCTGGCAGATGTAGCTCCAATTACACCTCTAGCCTGGGAACCTCCATGTGCCGTGGGTGCAGCCCTGAAAAAAAGATGAAAGACAAAAAATAAAAAATAAAAATAAATAAAATTAAATTCTACATATAAGTGCTATCCTATGATTGTCTCTCTCTGACTTACTTCACTTAATAAGATAATCCCGCAACATCATGGGTCTTAGTCGGATTCCTTAACCACTGAGCCACAAAGGGAACTCCCCAGCTCATGTTTTGAAACAGCTAGTTATTTTTGTTTCAGAGAAGCAATGAAGGAATTCTACAAGATATGAGGAAAAGGACGTGACAATACACGGCTGCCTTTTCATATTGTATGCATATTTCGGTGCATCTGTCATTTGGAATGTGGTCTTCCCCAGGTCAAAGACAAAAAGGTGTAAATATGTGTGTGAAGCACCTCACATACTCATGGGTTTTAAAATTGATTTAATAAACACTTGGCTGCAATTTATACAATATAAGGCATGTATGTCAGACTTTTCTGTGTATAAAGTATATATTAAAGGTCATAATCACATCATTCCGTACTTAAGGAATTTAGATAATAATTCTGTTTCTTTTGTCTGCTACCAATTTTGATGTAGTGCAGGGAGAAATGTTTAAGAATATGTGCTTTTCAGTGTTCTGATAAAAATGACTGTCAAATTTGAATACACTCCACACTTCCTACATATTCCATCAGTCATTACTGGAGGAAAAAAATGTGAATAATTTATTGTTGAAAAGTTCGAATTAATCTGCTGACAACTTAAATCATGCTTAATGGTTCCTAAGGATGTAGGGCACCAGGGTAAAAAAAAAGGCCTGCTCTTTGTTAATAACATGAATGACTCTCTGCAAGGCTGAGAAAACAATTTTACCTCCTATGAAAAAGTCAGCACACAATTATCGACTCTGTTTCCTCACAGTATAATTACCTCTGGTAAACACTTCTTTCATTACATTTATAACTTGCTGGTGTTTCTAAATATATCAGTTTTATATAGATTCATCCACAATTATGTAATAAAGTAATACAGTTTGTTTAAAATTATATTTTAAAATGCACTTCTCTTTAAAGATCTACTTTAGATCATTACATTTGAAAACTTTAAAAATATTTAAATTTAGGAGTTCTCTTGTGGCACAGTGGATTAATGATCCAGTGCTATCACTGAAGTGGCTTGTGTCATTGCTGTGGCATGGGTTTGACCCCTGGCCTGGGAACTTGCACATGCCATGGGTGTGGCAAAAAAATTTAGAATAAAAAATCAAATCACTTAAAAATGCAAATTATATAGGCGTCTCCACAGAGAAGGCAGCTGGCAACAGGGATTGAAATGTAATGAAGGAGCCCCCATCACAGCTCAGTGGTTAACAAACCCAACTAGTGTCCATGAGATGTGGGTTTTACCCCTGGCCTTGCTCAGTGGGTTAAGGATCCTGCGCTGCTGTAAGCTGTGGTGTAGGTCACAGACACAGCTCAGATCCCTCACTGGTGGAGCTGTGGTGTAGGCTGGCAACTACAGCTCTGATTTGACCCCTAGCCTGGGAACCTCTACATGCCTTGAGTGTGGCCCCAAAAAGAGAAAAAAGAAATGTAATGAGAGAATGTTTTCGAAAACAAGGGATAGGAGAAGAGAAAATAAATGGAGATACTTTGAGAATTGCCAATTTTAGGCAAAATTTAGGTGAATTATAATAACAAAAAGTTAAAATGGATTGAACACATATTACATATGCGATGTTTTCCATTTAATTCTCAAACTGATCCTCAAAATGGATGCTATGATTTTTTTTTGTTTTCAGATGAGAAAACCGAGGCACAGATTTGCTTCTTAAAATCTTAGAGCTTTAAAGGTTTTGAGTCAGCGGTAGTTCAAGGAAGTTGGCGGGTCATGTTCTTGAACACTTGGCTCGCTGCTTGGGCTGCTGTTCCCCCCACCTCTGGGTTTGCCTGGTGATGGTCCACTCTGCAGGGCCATGTTCCATGGAGGCAGCAGATCAGATAATCTTCCAGGATGGCCTGAACTCACTGAATCCACTTCCTAATCAACCCTGCAATTAGACTTGCATCCTCAGCACTTCAAAGTAAATTTTTATTTCGAATATTTTAAGACTCACAAGGAGTAGCAAAAATTTTAGTACAGTTATTGGCATTACTAGTATTTTTTATTTTAGCCATTCTAACAGGTGTGAAGAGGTATCTCCCTGTAGCCTTAATTTGCATTTCCCTAATGGCTAAAGATATCGATTTCTTTTTCATGTTCTTACTTGCCATTCATATACTGCCTGGTAAAACCTCCCTTCATCTTTTGTCTATTTTTAACTGGATTATTTATTTCTGCTGAATTTAGAGATTTCTTTGCACATCTTGAATACAAATCCACTGTGAGATATATGAGTTGCAAGTATTTTCTCCCAGTTTGTGATCTGTCTTTTCATCAGAGCAAAAATTTTAATTTTGATGAAGTCCAATTTATGGATTTTATTCTCTTAAGGATCATGCATTTTATTCTCTTAAGGATCAATGCTTAAGACCTCTCCTCCTAAATCCACATCATGGAGTTTTTCTCTAATGTTCTTGTCTAAAAATTTTATGTTTGGAGTTCCCGTCGTGGCACAGTGGAAACGCATCCGACTAGGAACCAAGAGGTTGCAGGTTCGAACCCTGGCCTCGCTCAGTGGGTTAAGGACCCGGCGTTGCCGTGAGCTATGGCGTGGGCCGGGAGCTGTAACCCGGATTAGACCCCTAGCCTGGGAACCTCCATATGCTGTGGGTGTGGCCCTAAAAAGACAAAAATAAATAAATAAATAAAGTTTTATGTTTTTGCATTGTATAGTTAGATCTACGATCTATTTTGAATCAAATTTTTATAGTATCCAAAGTTTAGTATAAGGTCCTTTTTATTTTTTGCCTACAATTGACCGTTCCAACACCATTTGTTGACAACATTATCTTTCTTCCCCATTTTTTTTTTTTTTTTTTTT